>BRYE01000010.1:11603073-11605573 GCA_030159115.1 Actinidia arguta var. hypoleuca | reverse complement strand
TTTATCATAAAAATATTTTTATATAAAAATACGGAAGGTGAAATTAAAAAAAAAAAAAATTGTTTGATCAATTTTTTTTAATAAATAATTAAGAGAAATTTTTAAAAAAAATATTAAAAAATTAATCAAATTGATGTTAATTAGTTTTGCATGAAATTTTATAAATTGAGAGAAATTTTAAAAAAAATATTATAAATTTTTATCCATATTATAAAAAAAATTCTTTTATAAAAAAATAACAAAAGACTAGAAACATATAATAAAAAAATATTTATAAAAAAATTGATAAAGAAAAGAAATAAATTTAATAAAAAAAATTGATAAAGAAAATAAATAAATTTAATAAAAAAAATTGATAAAAAAATAATTAAAAATAAACTAAAAAAAAACTGAAAAAAAAAGGGAGGGCTGGGAGAAAGGGGTTGGGGGAATTGTTGGGGGTGGGGCCGGGGTTTTTTGTCGACTGGGGGTGGAAAAAACAGATCTCGATTTTTAATCAGGAAGATACTTGTTGCCATTGCGATTTTATTAGGTTTGTAACTTTATTCGGTGAGGTGAGGTGAGGTGTGAGGGTTTTGAAACCGCGTCGTGTCACCATCAAAAGATGTTGTTGTCATGTCACGTGGAAGGCTAAGTTTGGGATAAATTAAAATGGGGATAATTTTTAGTTTCACTTTTCATCCGTTGTATTTTTTTTCTTCTTATTTTGTAATTTTTAAATAAATATCTAAACTATTCATTTAAAAATAAGAAATGACGAAAAGTATAATGGTAAAGGAGGAGGAAAAATGAGTAATTGAAGTGTTAAGAGTTTTATTCTAATTTTGTATATTTAGACTTTTTTATTTTTGAATTTAACTTGAAAATTAAAATAAAAAGAATCACTTGGAGTAGCTAAAAAAATAAGTAATTTTTTTGATTTTTGTTAAAATAACCCAACCAACCAACCAATTAAAAAACAAAATTGTGATGCCTATGGCCATGGTGGTGTTGTGGTGGACAAAGCCAAGATTTTTACCATCCAAAAACAGTAAAATTCCACTCAAATTATGAATCAAGACAATCCCAAGTGAGATTCTAGAAGATAGTGCTTTTTATTTATTTATTTTTTCGAAGGTTGTGTGCTGGAAGAATGAAACAAGTGCACTGAAAATTTTATTGCACAAAAAAAGGGGAAGTTTTGCTCTATTTGAAGTTGGTAAAACTTTTCACGTTGACTGAAATTTTAGTATTTTGAAAGTTTTAGTAATGAAATGGAATTTGTTATGTCAGTTTTTCAATTCTTATGCTTGAAAACGAAAATTTTCAGATTAAGTCAAATTCCACTACTTTTAAATCAATGATGTTTTCTACGTGAAAACATTCTTTATGATGCAATCATTGAATTTCAGTTATATAAACGATGAGATTTCACTGTTTTGGAATATGCAAATTTATTAGAATATTTATTTTTAATTTTTTGCACCAAGTTAGGAATTAGTGATATTTCATTAGCTTATATTAATAGCAAAATATGTGCGTCTTTCTCCCTCCACCGCCCCCTCTACATTTCATGTTCTTACCAATAAAAAAATGTTCCTTCGTTTTGAACCAAAAAACTTTAATAATAATAAAAAAAAAAAAAAGAATCTTA
This sequence comes from Actinidia arguta var. hypoleuca, assembly GCA_030159115.1. Classification (NCBI taxonomy): domain Eukaryota; kingdom Viridiplantae; phylum Streptophyta; class Magnoliopsida; order Ericales; family Actinidiaceae; genus Actinidia; species Actinidia arguta. The sequence continues at coordinate 11,603,940 of BRYE01000010.1, read as the reverse complement.
TGAAAATTTAATAGAAAAATAGAGTAAAAGTTCGTGAAATTTTAACATTGGAGTTGGTCACGTGGCAAAGGTGAGTGTAAGAGATAAAATATCAAGTATCATTTTTGGTTGAGTTAGGACAAGCATTGTTGTAGGGTTGTTGTTCGATAGCAAGCTTAGAGGGGTCTTCGTGCCGAAGCTCGATCGAGGCACAACGGTCAGCGAAAATCTCAACGACACGTTAGAGTCAAAAGGTAACTTGCACGGTGAAGTTTTCTATGACACCCACACATCTGAATCCAAACGCCAGTAACATGATAGGCCAAACTACCAACTATGCCTTAGGGACATGATGGGGGCAAGCAATCTACTGACTGACATAATAGTCGGCACGTTCAGGTATGCGCCAAACTGCACTATAAAATGCCATATCCCTTCTCTATCAAAGGTATGCAATTTTAGCTAACCTAATGTCAAAACTCTATCTCAAAATACTTAACTTGACCGTCGGAGAGTCGTTCCCAACACAACTCCGACAGTCCTTTCTCATTGTTTCTGTCTTACAAATAAGTCCAACAAGCTTACAATCCCATCAACCTTTGATAGCCACTGCAAATATTTATTTTCGATTTCTGTCTTACATTTCTTTATCCACATCCCCACAATGAGGGTGTTGGAGTTGGTCTCTAGCAGACCGCCCCTTACCTTCTGCTAGCATCTCCACCCCCATAACTACACCTACCCCCGCCCACAATGTCTTGCAGATCACTGACCACCCTTCACTTGCTTTTTAAAATAATAAATTGAACATCTATATGTGCATCAAACATATCTTTTTCTTATTTTCAAAAAAAACTAAAAGTTGTTTTTAGTATGAATTAACACTTG
>BRYE01000010.1:11560573-11563073 GCA_030159115.1 Actinidia arguta var. hypoleuca | reverse complement strand
AAGAAAGTACAAGTGTTTGATAATTTAAATGAAGAACGAAAAATGAAAAACAAACTAAGTCTAAGAATTATTCAAAGCTAAAACTATTCTAAGTGCTTTCTTCTTCCAAAAATTCGATCCTGATCTTCAAGGGTATTTATAGAGGATGGAAAGTGAGAACAAGAGTGGCTGAAAAGTCTTGAAAAGCTGCATTGCTTTGTCTCTGAACCAACCTAGTCCAACCGGTCAGGTTATGGCTGGACCGGTCGGATAGTGTTCTGCCGACCTCTCCTCGACCGGTCAGGCTTGTGCAGTTTCTTCCTTCTGCCTTTGGTTCCTCCTAGACCAATAAAGAAAAGCTGGACCGGTCAGGGCTTTTACTGTTTAGCTTCTGATGATTGCCTGACTGGTCTAGGATTTGTCCGACTAGTTGGACTTGTTTCTTTCTCTAGGTCTTCGACCGGTTGGGCAAGGCTGCACTAGGTTTCATCTTTTGTTGCTCCTCCGACCGGTAGGGCAATGGCTTGGACTAGTCGAATAGGGTTTTCTGTTTTCAACTTCTGGTTCACTACTTATCTTTCAAATACTTTGGTTCTTTGTGTTTCAAATCCTTTTAAGCATTGTTTTCTCCCTGCACAACACTTATTATACTTGTTCTACAATATGATATAAAAAGAACAAATTATGCACATTTTGAACTTAAGTAAAGAGAATTAAATCTAGAATTTGTAAGAATATGACATATAACAATAAATAAAACTGAGAGTGGTGACGTGTAGAGAGATTATTGAGGAGGAATGAATTGTTGGAGTGTTAAGTGATTGAAGTAAGTAGGTAGAAGCAGGTTACTATCGGTAGTGGCTTTAATCACTACCGGTAGTCAGTAATTCTAGAGAGCTTTGGAAAATAATCACTACCGGTAGTGGATTTATGACTACTGATAGATCAGGTCTACAGAGAAGAAATTCACATAGTGATTACTAGTAATAGACTCATGACTACCAGTATATTGGGCAAAAATTCTAGATTTAAACCTGCTTCACATGTTAAAACCTCACTTTTCCAAAACCTAAAAACAAAACCCTTATAGCCTCTCTCTCTCTCTAAACCTCCAAGCCCTCTCTCCTCTATGGTCAAGGTAACATTCTAAGCCCAAATCTTTCAATTTTTCCTTGATTTTCTCTTGATTTTGCCCTAATTCTAGCTCTAAATCCATATACTTTCCCCATTTCTCTCTAAAATTCGAAACCCTAGCCCCTAATATCGATATACTTTTCCTCTCTCTCTCTCAAATCCAAAACCCTAGCCCCAAAACCATACACATTCACCATGGTTCGCACCAAGAAGGCATCCCTTCACAATATAGATGACGGTGGTGCCCATGTCCTAAAAAAGAGTAAACGAAAAAGACCGGTGTCTGAATCTGAGGGCCCAAAAGCAAAGAAGAGGATGGATTAGGCTTGGAAATAGATTGCAAAATGGAAGAGTTCCTTGGAGGGCCAGAAAGTCACTTGTGAAAGAGTGGTGAGTACCATGGAAGGGTTGGATGCCGAGGCCAAGGAGGTGGTCAAGATCTTGAAAGACCACGGTTTGTCATTCTTTTTTAAACCGATAAAGGGCTATATTTTGAATATTGTTTTTGAATTTTTTAAGAATTTAGAAATTGTGGGAGATGGTAGCATATTAGAATCAATAGTGAGCGGGAAGGTTGTAGTCGTTACCCCGGATCACATCGCTAGCTACCTAGTATACACATGCCCTAGGCCAAATGAAGTATAATTCCCTCACCCTAATTATGCCCGCCTTTCCCCTGAACAATATGCTGAGATAGTTTGTACGGATCCGAGTCAATTCAGGGGTAAATTCTTCGCAAGGATGTTGAAAGATAGCCATAAGATCATGAATAAAATTATACACTACAACATTCACCCAAAAGGATCCGAGAAGTAACCCAACATGGCTGATATAGAGTTTCTACATATTATGATGTTAGGTATGCATTTTGATGTGGCGTAGTAGATGTGGGAGATGATCCAGGAGTTTAGAATTATGATGAGCAAGAGTAGCATGCCCTTTGGGCAAATGATCACCTAATTATGCATCAGGGCTAAGGTGAAGTTGGTGGTTTCCGATATCATGGTACCTCCAGAAATAAGCCCAATCATAATGGGGTCAGATGCCAAGAGCCAGTCAAGTGGTGCGACATTCTCCACAAACACCCAAGAGCCTAAAGCCAAGAACCTTAAGATGAGGATTGATGAGTGGTTTCAGATACTTTTATGCCGTCAAACCGACATAGCCAATGATCAAAAGAAGAACTACAACCGCTTACGGCGTTGGGTTAATTTTTGTGTGATGAAACTCAAAAAATTGGAAAATGCGCATTACGAGTCCGAGTCCGAAGAAGAAGAAAAAGAAGAAGAAGAAGAAGAAGAAGAGGAAATGAATGAATAGCAAGGGGGAGACAAAGAAGAGGGTGATGAAGAAGAGAATGAGGAAGACGGCAAGAATGAAAAGAAGC
>BRYE01000010.1:11553073-11555573 GCA_030159115.1 Actinidia arguta var. hypoleuca | reverse complement strand
GCCCCCACATGGATTAAAAATTTTGTTGGAATTACTTAGAACTTTCTTTTTTTTTCACTTGCCAAAAATGTAATTTTTTCTACATTGTTAACATTAGGATGGCCCTTGATAATACCATCCGCTACCTATAAAGTGTTTAGAAGCTCAACTAATGTAAAATCAATTTTAGTTATACTACAATTGAACTTAAACTAAGTAAAAGAATCAGGCAACAATAAAAGGATAATATCAATTTGAGATTCAGCATCAATCTCACTACCACGGATCGTCAGAATATTTAAATGGTCAAACATTTTTAAAACATGTTCTCTTATTGGAGCTCCTTCAGCCATCTTAGTGCTCATCAATGCTCTCATGGCATTCTTCCTAGTAATTCACCATTGTTTCCCAAACATCTCTTTAAAGCTTGGGATCTTAAGCCATGTAAATGTATAACATCGATCACGAGAGTATTAGATATACCTTAATATCCACGAGAATAAATCAACTTTGAACTCCATATGTCAAATCTACCTCCCTACTACACCTCTTGGCCGCCATCAATCGATTCAATAAAAACTTGGACTAGTTGAATTGGAGCAAACTGCTGCCGCAAGTTGAGTTCAACTGGTTGAGTACAAGCAGCTGTCTGCGTAATATTTTCTCTCAGCTTGTTTTTGATCAAACCCTAATTATAAACACTTTAGGATTATTTTGCTAGTTTCCTAGACCCTTTAATCTTCATTCCTTTTTTTCCTCAACCCTAACTAGACTGCCTCTTTAGCTGATTCGATAGTTGGTACATAAATTATTTTAGTGGTTGAGTCAGCAGTACACTGTTGTTTGATACTCCTCCAACTGACAAGTGCTCCCCCAAGAGTGAATACATATGTAGAAGTTAACTTTATGAAATCCATATCTCACACAAAAGAAGCAAACAACTCCTACACATGTACTAAAAAAACCAACACACACATATACAATTATAAGTGTCTACCACAAAAAAAGAAAACAACTCTTACACGTGCACTAAAAAAATATCAGCACACCACAATTATAATTATCAATGTGTTACCAACACAACTAGTACACGTGCACTACAAGTAAACATCGCTTCTGTTTTGTATATCATTGTCTATTGTTGAGAAGACAAATACTGATAAGTCCCGTTTGCAAAAGCACACCATACATGTAAATATATCAGGGTCTACCATAAAAGAAGCAAACAGCTCCTACACATGCACAAAAAAAAATCAACCCACCACAAATAAAATTATTAGTGTTTACTACAAAAGAAGCAAACAACTAAAAAAACATCAACACACCACTAATACAATATTATTATGTTACCATCACAGCTGCAACACATGTGAACTACATAAACATATTGGTTTTGTTTTTCACATCATACATAACAGATAAATATATCAATGCACCCCCATAAAAGCACACAACGACTACACAATTCCATCAAACACATCACAACTAAAATTATCAATGTGCTACCATAGAAAAACACAACTCTTATACAAATCCAAGATAAGCCATCACCCAACAAAAAAAAAGGTTAACATTTTACTAAAAATTGCAGAACGTCATATTAGAATGTCTTTAATTACTCATTTAAAATCCCCAATACAATTGAGAAAAACTAACAAATGTCTAAAACCCTTATTTTTGTAAACATATTCTACCACTCTCATCACTCCTATCACCACATCTACCACACCTTGTTTGACTAAATTTCTCACCTCTTGAAGGAATCTTCTTGTTCTTGGGCCTACCTGATGGCCTTTTGGAGATTGGTGGAAGAATAGAATCCACATTTGTAGTAGACTCTGGCTTTCAAAGAGTAGGAATAAGAAATATAGACTTCGAATATGATGCTCAGAATGTTTGGACATTGTAGTAAGGATCAACATAGACATTTAAATCCAGACTAAACCTTTTAAGAGCAACAACTTTATGACAACATAAAAAACAATACAATTGCCATTGTTCGCACAAGCATGTACACTTACCAATATCAACACAAACAAATGGATACGAATGAACTTCAAAAATGCTATGACCCGATCTACTAATAAACCAAGTCTTACCCTCTTGAAAAGGCCTTTCCAACTTCTCATCAATACTAGGACAAATAACAATTTTTCATCTACTAGCAACAACTCTTCTCTCAGCAATTTAGTCCATCAATGTTATCCGTATCCAGTCAATTAGTATGTAACTGATAAATGATTCTCACACTCTATCCATGAATTAAATGACACTCACAATCTATCCATGAATTAAATGACTCAGTAGGATTCAACCACATCTCACTATATATTTGGCCTTCAAAATATGCATTCGCCCGATGTATACATGGCAAGTCCTTAAGGAAATCTAGGACATTACACCTACCTTCCTTCATTAACTGATCCAGCAAATGATGAAAAGACTCCACAGTCTGTGCATATGCATATTTAGAAAACAGAAAAAACAAGTGCTCCTTTAAACTAGTGGGTTTCTTAAGCAA
>BRYE01000010.1:11530573-11535573 GCA_030159115.1 Actinidia arguta var. hypoleuca | reverse complement strand
TCCCTTATGCAAAAATAGCCATTTGCACTTTGAACCAACCATGCACACGCGACATGCAACCTGTTGTGGTAAAAAATCTGGGAGAGCAACCAACAGTCAGAATTGTTCCTCGGCACTAGACCTCGACTAAACCTGGGGCGACCTACGTAGCAATGAACAAAAGTGATCAGTCGAGGTGAGGCCGCTCAAAATTCCTCTGGGCGTAGAGATCAAACTAAGGCGATCAGGATATAATTAAAGATAGTATGGGCTAGCACAATAATAAATGTGTTTGTGATGCCTGTGTTGAGCGTATCTTTTTGTAATAAGGGAGCGGCCTTTATATAAACGGAGTAATGAGCTGTGTAGGTGGATCACGATGAGTTCCTTGAAAGGATAAGTATGGGAGAATATCCTAGAAGTATCAGAGACAACATAAGAGGTTGTCAATTGGTGAACAGCCCGCATTTATAGGTGTTGTGATGAAGCTGGGGTCTATTGGAGATAGTTCTCTTGTAGAGTTGGAACTCTCACAGAGGTGGAATCTAATCAAGTAGAGAAAAAATGAAGGAGTCTCATGATGACAGACTTCTAATCAGAGATAGAATCCTTTTGGAAAATCAAGTCTGATTTATAGTCCTTTTGGCTACCTCCCAAGCTTAAATTGGATGGTATAAATTCTTATCTATTCTTATCGTTCATATTTTCATATTTGATATTCGTGCTTTATTTTGTAGCTATGTAAAAGAGAATAAGCCTCAAGAAGCTCGGCGAGAAAGTGGAGAAGGCGAAGGGCGAAAGTTTTGCTAAAAAGTCCACTCCCGTTAAGGGAGTGGTAATTGGCGAAAAACGTTCGAGGGACAATCTCTCCATCTCGCCAAGTAAGAAAGCCAAACTTGGGAATAGCCCCAAAAAGAAGGATCCCGCCGTCGCATCCGAGCCCAAAAGAAAAATGACGGGGCTTGATGATCATCCAAGGGCCACTACTTCTTCGAAGCCTGGGGAGGGGAGCTCACCATCCTTGGTCCTAGGGTTTCCATTCTTGGGATCCCTTCTATAGCCAAGAAGATTCTCCAAGGAATGATTCCTCCTTCGGACCAAGAAAAAGTGGGATAGCTGTCCTTGGACCAGACTGCCACCAAATTTTTCAACGTCCTTGGCCAGGTACTACCTCGACTCTGTCCTCATTTTATTCTTGTTAAGATACATGTGCTCAGGTTGATCTAAAAGGATTTATTTGTAGCAAGCGCTTGTGCTCGGATCCTCCTTGGCAGTTCAAAGCAGGAAAACTATGGAAGAGGCATCTCTTCAACAAGGGCGAGCTGCCTCTTTAGAAAATGATGTTTCTCGCCTCCAAAAGTTATATGGCGATCTGGAGTAGCAATTAGCCGAGGCTCGAGCTTAGGAGCAACAGGTCAGCGACGAGTTTGCTAAATTAAAAGATGAAAGAGATACCCTTGCCGACAAGGTAGAGAAGTCTGGGATTTTAGTGGTGGAGCTGAAGGAATCCATGACCCGAGCTAAAAAATCAGTTGTAGAATAGTTTAAATCTTCGTCGGATTTCTTGGGGGCAGTTGAAGATGCTGCCTCAAAGTACTTTGGCAAAGGATTTGACTTCTGCAAGCGGAAGCTTCGTCGCCATCATCCCGAACTTGCCATCGATTTGGAGAGCATGGGTCTCGATCATGACCTGCTTGCCGAAGAGAGGGAGGGGTGAACGAGGAGACTGGTGAGAAAGATAAATTCCACTCCCTAGTAATTAATTTTTTTTTTGGCGATGTGTAACCCATTTTAAATGAATAAGTATTCTACTTGTGCAATCTTTGTTCGTACTGGCGTCAATTGTTTAGCACTTTGCGTGAATAAGTTTAATAATTGAAACAGCGAAATGATTAACCGAGTAAGCAACTGGCGATCAAAAATATTTGCAATAACAGGGCGCCATTAGTTGTAATGGCGACCTCTTTAATGGTGATAACAAATTTTGAAAACATGGCGATCTTAGTCGGCTTTAAAAATTATATCCTCAATGGCGATCAAGATGCCTTCGTTTTATCATGAACGGGCGATCTTGATTTTGAAAATATCCACAATGGCGATCAATATGCCTCTGTCATTTTATAACGAACTGGCAATCTTGATTTGCGATATTGTAATATCATCAAAGGCGATCAAGATGCCTTTGTTTTATCACGAACAGGCGATCTTGATTTTGAAAATATTCACAATGGTGATCAAGATGCCTCCACTAACGAACTGACGACCTTGATTTGCGATATTCAAGATGGCAATCAAGATGCCTCTACCGTTTTATAACGAACTGACGATCTTGATTTGTGATATTCAAGATGACGATCAAGATGCCTATGATGTTTTATAAAGAATTGGCGATTTTGATTTACGATATTCAAGATGGAGATCAAGATGCCTCTGTCATTTTATAACAAACTGACGATCTTGATTTGCGATATTCAAGATGGCGATCAAAATGCCTCCGTCATTTTATAACGAATTGGCGATATTGATTTGCGATATTCAAGATGGAGATCAAGATGCCTCCGCTGTTTTATAACGAACTGGTGATCTAGACTTACCATATCCACGATGGTGACATCAATCCTGCAAATGGTGATATATCGGCAAACAAAGACGATTAAAATAAATCGGAGGAATTTTATTACTTGGAATAAATTGGCAATTTTACAATTGCATCGCTCAGGCGATCTAATTGTCATGGCGACCAGATGTATCATTGGTAATACTTTTTTAGATGCTCGGCGTTCCAAGGATGGGGGAATGCTTTCCCATTCATGTCTTCAAGCCAATAAGTCCTTAGTCTAAATATCTTGACGACCTTATAGAGGTCTTCCCATGTTGGGCCTAGCTTTCCTGTCTTTGGATCCTTAGTAGATAAGGTGACATTTCTTAAGACTAGATCGCCAGGAAGGAAGGACCTATACTTGACTCTCTGGTTATAATATTTGGCAATTGGTGTTTGTAAGCTGCTTGGCGTATTCTTGCTTGCTCCCTCTTTCCAACAAGGAGGTTGAGCCTTAACTCCCTTTTTTCCCACAAACGGCGCCAAACTATTGTAGTAAAAATCTAAAAGAGCAACCAACAGTCAAAATTGCTCATCGGCCTCGGCACTGGACCTCGGCTAAAGCTGGGGCGACCTGCGCAGCAATGAACGAAAGTGATCGGCCAAGGTGAGGTTGCTCAAAACCCTATGGCGTAGAGATCAGACTAAGGCGATCAGGATATAACTAAAGGTAGTATGGGCGAGCACAATAGTAAATGTGTCTATGGTGCCTGTGTTGAGCGTACTTTTTTATAATGGGGGAGCGGCCTTTATATAGACAGAGTAATGAGTCGTGTAAGTGGATTACGGCGAGTTCCTCGGAAGGATAAGTATGGGAGAATATCCCAAAAGTATTAGAGATAACATAGGAGACTGCCAATTGATGAACAACTCGCATTTATAGGTGTCATGATGGAGCTGGAGTCTATTGGAGACAGTTCTCTTATAGAGCTGGAACTCTCACGGAGGTGGACTCTAATCAGGTAGAGGAAAAATGGAGGAGTCTCATGATGACAGACTTCTAATCGGAGTTAGAGTCCTTTTGGAGAATCAAGTCTTCATGGAGATGGTTTCTGACTCGGCGAGAAAGATTATCTCACCCTATGGCGATCTGGAGAGCAGTTTATGTGTAGGCGTAGTAAAGCTCAATTGTTTTTAACAATTTAGGTGACCAGGAATATGGACGCTATGAACCCTCGGGCGTTATGCGCCACTTAGAAGGGCGGTGTTTATATTTGGTTTATATTTCCCACATCACAAACCATTGCCGCCCTTTGCTTATAAACTGCAGTAACCCGTACTTTATCATTCCTATTGTAGTCATACTCAAAATCACACTTAATAGAATACTTCTTTAGGACATCCCGAACCTCCTAAACACCACCAATCTCAAACCTCCAATCAATACGAATGTCACCATTTTGCTTCTTACTACCACTACTACCACCACTACTACGAACATCAGAATCAGTAACAACAACAGTTTCGTTACCAAGAACCACACTTCCAATTCTCCCATAATTTCTCACAATAACATCAATACTATCAATACCATCAGGAGAAACTAGAGAAAACATAACCAGTAAGTTGTCATCATTCTCAAGGATATAGTATAGATGACCAGGTAATGAGTAAGATAGGCTTATTGTAAAGAAAGTCTTATTGAATCAGCCTTCAAATCAGTCCACTTAGCACACAAATTCTGAACCAATTGTGAATATGCAAAACTTTCAAATAACCTAGCAGCACCAGTAAACTCACCCGACTTGCATAACAAAAACCATCACTTTCTCCATCAAAAGCCATCTAACGCAAACAACATAGATCAACAAACAATAATAAATATATCAAATTCAAATACGACAAATACGAAACCAAAATCTGTAGCTCAAATCCAGCCTATATAACATAAAAGGTTAAATACTGATATAATTTGCAAAATATAATTTGCAAAACAAACAAATTCCAGCATATAAAACTCAATTCGAAATAATCAACCACAACTACATATTCATCACTCAAACACATATCACATCTTCTTTTACGCAATCCTAATCACCTCAAACAATCGACAACAAATAAATCAATAATCGAACTATAAAAAATGCATTTCATAATCACCTCAAGCAATTCAAAAATATATGAAACTCATTTTCAAAGCATATATATAGAATTTTTCAAAGCATATATGTATAGAAATTTTTAAAGCATATATGTATACAAATTGAACAACAACACACATATCTACAATTGCGAAGCATATATACATGTATACACACATGGATACGTACAAATTCGAGCTCAATATTCGTAAGGAAATAAAATCGCAAACAGACTATAAAATTGGAAGAATATATATACACACACATAGATACATGCAAAATCAAGTTTGATCTACATAGGCTTCGTTTGGTAGTGCTTATTTTAAGCAAAAAAACTGCTT
>BRYE01000010.1:11463073-11468073 GCA_030159115.1 Actinidia arguta var. hypoleuca | reverse complement strand
CGCTCGATAAACTTATACTGTTTCAAATATTTAATCTACTTGAGCTCAATTTATGATCGGTTCATTTGATAAACAAACTAAATTCAAACATATTTTTAAAATTCATTAATTTTTTAAATCAAACCTAAAATAATCTATGTGAGATTGGACAAAGGGTACGAAGTCTTCGAGTTTAGGGTGACCTCAAATTTTGCCTTATGGGTTTTGGGCTTGGTTGAAGAAGGAGACGCCACAACCGTCTCTTTCTCTCTACGTGCATTAAAAATTTACAATATACAAGTAGCTCCTGTAGTTTTACTTATTTTGTTTCTTATATTTTTAAATTCTACGATTTTAACCTTGTATTTTAGATTTTTGTCAAATCAGTCCAATTGATAATGTAAGTTAAGATGGATTTTTAGTACATGACCAACATATAACCTCATTTGATAAAAAAAAATATATAGTGAGATTGGACAAATTACAATAGAATTTAGGCGATTTACAATGAAAATTGGGTGAGAATGAAGAAAAAGGTCAACTTTGTTCTTCAAATAATGGTACATATCATGAAAGTATGAAAATCCAACCGAAAACATAACAATTGTTACTAATTGAACTGATTTGGCAATACTAATTGAAGTGATCTTCTTGCATGGCTTTCCATCCTCCATCTATAAAATGTTGTTCCCTCTCCACTGAAAAAGGTACGAAACACTTGCATTCTCACTTTGAGAGCTTTGATACTTTCTATCTACCTTACTTGCCTTGATCTAATCTCCACGCCAGAAGGGTTTATAGTAGCCTCGCCCCGGCCGATAACGTTTGTTCTCTTGCGCAGGTCGTAGCTGAAGTTAAATATTGAGTTTGGGAGCAATTCTAACTATTGGTTGATCTCCTCCAAATTTCTACCATAATAGCTTGGCGCCATCTATGGGAACGACAGTTCTTAATACTGTATGCACCTGCATAGCCACTTATTGTCTAGACCGAGTACCAACAGCCCTCTAAATAATAAAGCATGACCAATGGTGAACATCACCCAAGCTTTAGAACTTGAGGGCATCAACTATGAAATGTATGGAATCGCTAAGCAAATCAGAGTTATGAATGTGATAAATGCCCGCCTAGTACAACACCTCACCGCAAATAATCTACCGCCAGTCGCCTCAGTCCCAGAGGACGTTAACTGATCTTGCCGTTCTCGTAGATCAGGTGACCATTATTCTCGAAGTCGCCAAAGCACTACCCAGGCACACTTAAGTAGAAGTCGACAACGTCAACCACCAAGTTTACACTCCAAGCGAGCAAGGAGTCATGCAACGTCGGAGTCTAAATCCTCTAGCCGGACTCGCCATACGAGTGGCGAAGAGACCAGGAGAAGATGGAGGTCACATCGTCGAGATGACCAAATGCACGGGCACTAAGATAAGTCCACCACCCAGAAGATTAAAGACCTGGATGGATTGATGCCATTAATACCAGTGCAAATTCCCCAATCACTATAGATGCCCTGATAAGGTAGACCGAACTTCCGTTCACAAATAGGGTGATGAGACTTAGAGTCTCTTCCAAGTTCAAATTGTCATCCCAGCTCGGAGTATATGAGAGAAAGACAGACCCCATGGACCACTTGGATTCATACAAGAACTTGATGTCTCTTTAGGGGTACTCAGATGAGGTAATGTGTAAGGCTTTCTCAGCTACTTTGAAAAGATCTGTGAGGTCATGGTTTTAAGTTGTTCCCTAGAACCATCGACTCATTTGGCGACCTAAACAGGCTCTTTGTCGCCAATTTCATGAGTCGTAGGGTTAGGCAAAAAAAATGTCTCCCAGGTTCATTGTCCACCAAAGAGATGGGGAAAGCTTGAAGGACTACATCAAGCATTTTAATCATGCTATTCTGGAAGTGGAAAATCCTAGTGACAAAGTGGTGGTCATGGCTCATGGCTATGATGGAGGGTCTTTGCTCGGGCTCGTTGTTCAATTCCCTCTCCAAAAGCGTCCCTAAAACCTTGCCGACACTCCATAGCAAGCTCGACAAATACATTGCGACAAAAGAGTTGACCGTGGCCAAACGCAAGAGGCGAGGAAGGAAGGAGCTTGATACCCGACGAGCAGACTATAGGGACGAGGTGAAAGGCAAGAGGTCAGAGCGACATGTTAGGAGGAGAACTATCCTAAAGAATCCAAAGGCGAGGCTAGAAAAGTCGATATTGGCGATGAAAATCATAATGATAAATGAGTGGGCGATCTTGATTTTGGTGATATTATTATCGAATACTGGTGATAAAATCAAACTGGAGAAATTTTATTACTCGTCTCATGGATATTTGGCGATCAAAATCATACAGATAGAGATTTTGGCAATTACAAGATTAGAGATATCACAGTGCATAGGCGATCTTCTTCTCATGGTGCCAAAGAAGATCAATAGTAATACTTCTTCAAATGCTCGGTGTTCCATGGTTGAGGTAGTGCCTTCCCACTCAGGTCTTCTAGCCAATATGTTCCCGGCCTAGATATTTTGATAACTTTGTAAGGAGCTTCCCATGTAGGGCTGAGCTTTTTGGCATTCAGCTCCTTTGTGGATAGGGTGACCTTTCTCAAGACTAGATCACTGGGGTAAAAAGGATCTTTGCTTCACTATCTAGTTACTTGGCGACCTGGTGCTTGTAAACTGCTTATCGTACCTCAACTTGCTTCCTCTTTTCGTCAAGGAGATCAAGGTTGAGCCTTAGCTCGATTTCATTATTTTCCTTTCGAAATTTGAGGTCCTAAAACTCGGCATTCCTATCTCCACTGGTATAACTGACTTTGTCTCATATACCATAGAAAACGACATCTCGTCTATAGGGATTCTGCTCGTTGTATGGTATGCCCAGAGTATGGTTGGTAGATCTTTTGCTCATTCACTCTTTGATTTTTCTAACTTCGCCTTTAGATTCGTCAAGATTGTTCGGTTGGTAACTTCCACTTAACCATTCGCTTGACAATGAACAGGCAAGGAGAAATGGTGAGAGATGGCAAGATCCGAGTAGAACTTTTGAATCCATCGTTGTTGAATTGTCTAGCGTTGTCGAGATGATAACTTTGAGAATTCCAAATTGACAGACGAGGCTCTTTCATACAAAATTAATGGTGTTACTCTTTGTGATTTTGGCTAGAGGTTCGTTGCCAAAAGAGCTTGTAATCAGGGGTTGCCTCAATTCCATGCTTAGTTACAAGGATGCCAAGGAATTTTCCTGAAGAGACACCAAATATACATTTGGAAGGGTTTAGCCTCATTCAGTACTTCCTTAGAATGCCAAAAGCTTCCTCTAGGTGGGCGATGTGATCAACAGCTTTGAGACTTCTGACGAGAATATCATCTATGTATACTTCTGTCATCTTCCCAATCATTTTCTTAAACATCTTATTGACCAATCTCTAGTATGTCGCCCTAGTGTTCTTTAATCCAAACAGCATGACTTTGTAGCAATATAATTCTCTCTCCATTATAAAAGAAGTTTTCTCCACGTTGAGCGAATGCATCTTAATCTGGTGATAACCAAAGAAGACGTCCATGAAGCTGAAAAGCTCATGTCTGGAAGTTGCATCCACGATCAGGTTTATATTTGGAAAACAAAAAATATCTTTTAGGCTACCATTTGAAGATCTTTGGCGAGATAATCTCATTGGACTTGGTTCACCACAAGTTGAGAATCGCTGAAGGCGTCCAAGGATTCTACCCCCAATTTTGTTGCAACTCTAAGTCTGGTGAAAAGGGCTTCAAATTTAGCTTCATTGTTGGTGGTTTTGAACCCAATACGAATGGCGTACTCCATATGCTCGCCTGATGGAGATTGGAGAACTAACCTCGTACCACAACCGTGCTGTTTGGACGATCCATCTACAAATAGTTTCCATTTAGTGAAATCATCTTCCTATTCCAGCTTTTCTAGAGTTTTCACTTTGAGTGGAGTCGTTTTTGGTTCTGGAGCGACATCATGCGTAAACTCAGCTATGAAGTCGGCCAATGCTTGGGCTTTGATCGCCATCCATGGTTTGTAGTTGATATGGAACTCACTCAGCTCAATGGACCACTTGAGGAGTCTCCTCGAGATGTCAAGTCGTTAGAGAATTTGCTTTTAAAGGTTGATTAGTCAATATAGCAATAGGGTGTGCTTGAAAATAATGGTAAAGCTTTCTGACTGCAATTAGGACGGCGTAAGCGATCTTCTCGATTTTTAGGTACCTTGTCTTAACTCCCATGAGGACTTTGCGGACATGGTATACTGGTTTCTGAACTTTGTCCTCTTCTCGGATAAGCATTGCACTCACTGCTGTTGGGGAGGCAGATAGCAATAGCGACCCAATATACTCTTTCAACTATTTGAATGCCATTTTTGACTAGTCTGTCCACTCAAAAGCTCTATTTTTCTTTTCATGGCAAGCACTTGTTTGTTGACTTTGAGATGAACCTGTTAAGTGCGGTTACTCGCTTAGTTAACTACTGTACTTCATGTATATTTCCAGGAGAACTCGTTGCCAAAAGAGCTTGTAATCAGGGGTTGCCTCAATTCCATGCTTAGTTACAAGGATGCCAAGGAATTTTCCTGAAGAGACACCAAATATGCATTTGGAAGGGTTTAACATCATTCGGTACTTCCTTAGAATGCCAAAAGCTTCCTCTAGGTTTGCGATGTGATCAGCAGCTTTGAGACTTTTGACGAGAATATCATCTATGTATACTTCTGTCATCTTCCCAATCATTTTCTTAAACATCTTATTGACCAATCTCTGGTATGTCACCCCAGTGTTCTTTAATCCAAACGGCATGACTTTGTAACAGTATAATTCTCTCTCCATTATAAAAGAAGTTTTCTCCACGTTGAGCGAATGTATCTTAATCTGGTGATAACCAAAGAAGACATCCATGAAGCTGAGAAGCTCATGTTTGGAAGTTACATCCACGATCAGGTTTATATTTGGAAAACAAAAAATATCTTTTAGGCAGGCCTTGTTAATATCAATGAAAT
>BRYE01000010.1:11445573-11450573 GCA_030159115.1 Actinidia arguta var. hypoleuca | reverse complement strand
TATTTTTACACACCAAAGTAGCTAAATTTTTTGTCTTTAGTAAAATTTTTTTGAAGAATTAAAAAATACAAAAAAATTGTTCAACAGTGAAAAAAATAACTAAATATGAAAAAATTAGAAAACTAAAATAGCTAAAAAATTAAAAAAAAAAAACTAATTAAGACTGGGCTTATGACTTATGAGCAACCCAACGACATAGTGACATGCAAAATGGAGACATTATTATTCAATGCTCTTAGGCCTCGTTTGATAAGTGTGATAGCATTGGTAGGATTAGTAATGAGGTAGGATTATGATGAGATTGATAAAAAGAAGGGATTAACAATGAAGGCAACAGTCCAACCCCTTATTTGATTTGCATGGGATTAGACAATGGGATTGTTAAATAGCATGTTTGATTTACACAAAGTGGGATCGGATTATAACATTGAATTTTTAAATTTACCCTTCAATTATAACTCTTTACGGCTTTTTTTAATTTTTTTGTTTTTAAAGCTTTTAAATCTTGCTACAAAATTGAATCTTTGTTATTCTAGTTTTTGGAAGCTTGTATTACATTTGTGAAAGTGACAAAAACAGGCATATTTCTGCTTCTCTTGCTTAATCATCATCCAGGAGAAAATTACAACTTCCTTCTTGAGTTAGCTGAACTGGTGATTATTGTTTTCTTTTCTTTTTGTTTTTTTGGAGTGGGTAAGTAAGCGCATAAATAAAAGACAAGACACAAAATTGTGAGAAAATAATACAAAAGGCATTCATTCGTCACCGAATATAAAAACAAAACTAAAAAAAAAACAAAGTTGTTTTTGCATAAACCACACCCTTGAGTCAAGTTTCCATTCAATAGGAAACGTAGAAGGAGAGAGAGGAGCAAACACCATAAAAAACCAACAAAACATTCATAGCCTGCAATCAGAAGGCAAAAAGTAGAAGTTTCACACATGAATCTGGGTAGCACACTGGCCAACAAAACTAAAAGACCAAAAGAGCTAAAACCGAGTAAGAGCTACATATTATACCACACCAAACCCAACAACAGCAAGCTAAACATAGAACAGCAGCCAACAAGAAGCCTAAGTGCGTAATTGCAGCAATAATATTTCCAAACCAAGGGCATCAACAATAAGAAAACAAAAACAAAAAAGCTGGCCGTAACACTAGGCTAGCAAAAAACAAGCAGCCTTAGGAGTAGTATATAATTCTGGACAAGAGTCTACGATTGTACTTAACCCCCAAAAAAAAAATAGAGTACGCCTTCGATTGTACTTGACCAAAAAAAAAAAACTAAAAATAGTTTGACCCACCAAAATTCAATAGTAAGATTATATATAAACATATCCATTATATACATCGTCATTAACCTAAAAAGTAAATCCCAATGAAAGCAATAAGAAGTGCAATAGTAGCACCTAGTGATGCAAATCACAGCAAAACTGCAAGGGACCTAGTTCAAGTCCCAAATGGTCTGGTGACGAGAGCACGAGCAAGGAAGTTTAAAGATGTACTCAACGGACTGATTCAAGAGGCATGGACTCAAGCCAACTCGTGGAGGCCCATTGATCATGATCCACGTGAGCCACAAGGATTCATCAACATGATTCGAGTTCTAGAAGAATCAAACCAAGCAAAAGCTTAAATTGGCATGTCAAGAATAATCCTAATTTTTGGGGCTGATTGAAAGCCATTTACTTTCCTTTTTCTTTTTTTTTTTGGTTGTCTTGAATGTTTGGACGTGAATGGCTATTAACGCAGCCATGTTAAGCTCCCCAATTTCCTTTTCTAGTTTAGGCAAGTGATCAGCCCATTAAAAGGCTGATTGTCTTTTCCTTTTAGGCAAGTAAGAGATATTTCTTACCAAATTTTAGCCTTTAATTAGGTTAACCATTTTAGAAAGTTTCCTTGTAATGGCCAGCCTTTTAAATAGGTGTTTAAGCAATGAAAAGGAGGCAGATTATGAATTCAGTAAAATTGTGAGAATAATTCTCTGCGGTTCTTTGAAGAACTATTCGAACTTATCGGGTTTTCCGTGGCGTTCACCAACGACTTATCAAACGGGTTTCTAACACCGTTTATGGCGTCTTCCTTATACCGAGGTTCTTGTTTCACATCAAACAACGGGTTGAAGGTTATATATACACTAAGGTTCTTGTTTGTCGTAAACAACGGGTCGAGGTCTCTCATTCAAATCTGATCATAGAACGATCTTGGGTTCCTTATTGTATCGGGTCTCGTTCTTTTAGTGGGATTCGTATTATTTGGTATCAGAGCAAAGGTCTCTAAAAATCAGGTTCAATATCCTCTTATCTTTGTTTCACTATTCTCTGTTACTGTTCGCGCATCTAGTTCCAAAAAAAAAAAATGCTTGGTTCTTTCATTCTGGCTCCAAAATCAAATATTCTGAAATTCCTTGATAATTTTCGTGTAAAGTTTGCTATTTTGTGCTTCTGAAACCCTAATCAGCCGAGTTCTTTGTATTCTTACCTTTAACACCTGAAATTCCATTGATAAGTTCTTGGTGAATTGTTGCTGGAAATTTTGAGTATTGTTTGTTTAGTTTCAAAAGAACTTAAAGAGAATTATTGAGTGGAAAAAGGCAAGAGTGGTGAGAATATTAGAGGGTTAAAAGCCACGAGTGTAGAGTGAATCACACTCTGGAGTGTAAACACGTAAGGGAGAGAATTGTGAGGTCATATTTTCTTGTATTTTCTAACATTGTTTTGTAGCAAATATGTCTCACAACAATGCTAAGAGCAATGCTGAAGGTGCTACGGATTTGGCTGATCCAAAGATGTTTATGGAGGCCATGATGAGTGAGATGAGGCGTGTGATGAAGTTGGAACTGGAACAAGTTCACGAACGGATAGATCAAATGGAGAGTACACATGAGAAGCAGCCACAACGCATCCTTAATGTGCGTGGAAGGGCAAGAGTTCAACCGAGGGGAAGTAAGGGTTGAAGATGAAGGGCCTTGTGGGGCTGGTTTTGATGTAGAAGATGACCAGGACTCTGTTGTTAGCAATAGGAGGCATGGAGGGCGGTTTAGAGAAGCTAGGCAGTGGGAAGATAACAACTTGGGAGGTATTAAGATGAAGATTCCCTCATTTCAAGGCAAATCTGATCCTGAAGCATACCTTGAGTGGGAGAAGAAGATGGAGTTCATATTCGATTGCCACAACTATTCTGAAGCAAAGAAGGTAAAATTAGCCGTGATTGAATTTTCTGATTATGCTATTACTTGGTGGGATCAGCTTGTTATAAATAGGAGGCGGAATAGAGAACGGCCAATAGAAAGATGGGAGGAGATGAAAACGGTGATGAGAAGGCGGTTCGTTCCAAGCTACTACTACCGAGAGTTGTACAAAAAATTGCAAGGTCTTAGACAAGGCAGCCGGAGCGTAGAGGATTACTACAAGGAGATGGAGATGGCTATGATCCGAGCTGATGTAGAGGAAGATCGGGAGGCTACAATGGCTAGGTTTTTACTTGGCTTAAACCAGGAAATTCAATATAAGGTAGAGACGCAGCATTATGTGGAGTTGGAAGACATGGTGCACATGGCCATCAAAGTGGAGCAACAACTCAAGAGCAGGGTTGGGTCACGTGCAGCCCATAACTCCGGTTCTATCTCTTGGAAACTGAATTATGCCAAGCAGATGGACAAGTCTCAAACTTCTAAATCCGAGTCTAAGGCCACGAATACCAGCCACGCTCCACAAGGTAAAACTGACACTTCTACATCTAGGAACCGTGATATTAAATGTTTTAAATGTCAAGGCAGGGGACATATAGCAAGTCAATGCCCAAACAAGTAGGTCATGGTATTGCAAGACAATGGTGAAATTGTGACCGACAATGAAGATTCCGACACCGACGATATGCCACCATTGGAGGACATTCCCGAGGAGGAATACTTAGCCCCAGATTCATTGACCTTGATGGCGAGGAAAGTCCTAAGCTTGCAAGCAAGAGAAGTGAATAAAGCGCAGCAGGAGAACATCTTTCACACTAGGTGCTACATCAAGGACAAGGTATGTAGTGTGATTATTGATGGTGGTAGTTGTACTAATGTTGCAAGCACAATCATGGTGGAAAAATTGGGACTACCCACGATGAAGCACCCTAGACCGTACAAGCTGCAATGGCTGAATGATAGTGGTGAGATAAGGGTGAACAAGCAGGTGTTAGTGGCATTCCGAGTCTGCAAATATGAAGATGAAGTGTTGTGTGATGTAGTACCAATGCAAGCGGGACACTTATTGCTAGGGCGTCCTGGCAATTTGATAGGCGTGTGAAGCATGATGGCTTTACAAACAAATACTCCTTTGTACTTAATCAACGGTCAATCACTCTTGTACCACTGACACCGCAACAAGTATATGAGGATCAAGTGAGGTTGCAAAAAGAGAGTGATCAAAAAAAAGAGAGTGAGCAAAAGAAAAAGAGTGAAAATCAGAGAGAGGCCGAGAAAAATGAGAGAGGAAAAGAAAATCAAAATTCGGCCATTGAGTTTTAATCAGAGAGAAAACAAAAGAATTTCTATGCAAAAGTGAGTGATATTAAGCGAGCAATGTTTTCAAATCAGCCGATGATTGTACTTTTGTACAAAGAGGCATTTCTTAACACTAACGAACTTGACCTTGCTTTGCCTAGTATAAGGATGTTTATCCCGAGGAAACACCCCATGGGCTACCTCCAATCCGAGGGATTGAACATCAAATTGACTTTGTCCCAGGTGCAGCACTTCCAAATCGACCAGCCTATGGAAGCAATCCCGAGGAGACAAAGGAGCTTCAACGGCAGGTGAGTGAGTTGTTGGAGAGAGGGCACGTGAGGGAAAGCATGAGCCCATGCGCATTTCAGTTTTACTTGTACCTAAGAAGGATGGGACGTGGAGAATGTGTGTTGATTGCTGGGCCATCAACAACATCACGGTTAAGTATCGTCATCCTATTCCTCGTTTAGATGACATGTTAGACTGTTACATGGTTCTTGTGTATTTT
>BRYE01000010.1:11418073-11423073 GCA_030159115.1 Actinidia arguta var. hypoleuca | reverse complement strand
AACTAGGTCTCTCCTCCTTTCTTGATCGATCCCTTCTATATTATAGGGAGTTGTACTCAATACGGCTTATCTTCTAAATTGCATGCCTACTCCTCTTCTATTTGGTGCTTCACTTTATGAGAGACTCTTTGGTGGGTTTCCAAATTACTCTCTTATTCGATTTTCAGTTCTACTTATTTTGTCCTCCTTCCAAACGAGAACGTAGTAAACTCAGTGCCGGTTGTGCTTTGTGTGTTTTCTTGGGTTATGACATTCATCAAAAGGGATACCGTTGTTATGATCCTGTTACAAAAAGCTGTATGTCTCTCGTCACATGTTATGATACTAAAAGATGATCTCACACATATTGATCCCTTTCCCTCTTTTGTGCCTTTTGAAGAGTATACATCTATCCTTAAAGTGTATGATATTCCTACTGCTCCTCTTCTCCCGCTCCTTCTGAGCGAGCCTCGATCAGGCCATACCTTTTGGTCTATTCATGTCACCATGTTCTTGTCCCATCGCAGTTGTTTAGCCCTACTCCCTCTCAGTCAGCTTTGTTGGACTTTGATCCAACTAACCGTCGATATCCTCCTCGTGGCTGGAAACCCGTTCTAAGACTTGGTTTTTCTAACACATGTTCTTTTCATCTCATCATTCTTATCTTTCATGTAGCCATACTTACTATTAAGGATTGGGATAAAAGACGGATTTGATTTGGAAAACAAAGTGCTAAAGTTTTCAAGCCTTAATCGGTTCGACTTAGAGTTCGACTGGTTCATGAAGAATAGAGATCAAAATTATCACTTTCAATCGATCCTAACAAAAATTCAACTAGTTCAGGGGTAAATTTGACTGATCCAGACAAGGCTCAACCGGTTCAAGAGAAGGTTCAACTGGTTCTGTCAAGATAGAGTCAAATTAGCTATCAGGATTTGCATTGCAGGCTAATTTGGGGTCACCTAGTCATAATTTTAAAAAGTGTTCTAAATAAAAGTTGTAGGTAATATAAAAATATTTCACAGCAACTTGAATTTAGTAATTTGAATATCATATGAAAAAGTTATGATAAAAATATTACCTGCTAGTCCAGAGGTAAAAACAACATCTCGACTTATTCGAGTTTTGGTTTTAAAGAGGCGCGCAAATGTTGTATTTTAGGAGAATTTAGAGGGTTTAGACATGCTAAATAGGATATTCAATAAGAAACCTCAAATTAGAAGGAAAATATCAAAGAAAAAGGGAAGAAATAAAAATTTACCTTAGGGAAAACAAAAACAAATTTTCGGTATTAGATTCTGAACTATTTTTTTTCTTCTTTTTCTTTCTTTCCCTCTTTCTCCTGAGTTTTGCCTCTCTCTCAGACATTCATATTTATTTCTCTCTATTTCCTTTCTCTTTTTCTCTATTTTCTCTCTCTGCACCTCTGTCTCCTTTCTCTCTCGTTTTATGTTTCCAACAACTTTTAAAAGCAGCAGACAAAAACAAACAAAAAACGGTTGTTGCTGGCAAAGTTGTTTGTCCTAGCATTTCTAGGGGGACCTGGTTGGGGTAACGCATGTGTCGTCTCAAGTGTCCAAGAGCTAGACACCAATTAATGCATCCATGCTGCCACTTGGCAACCATGCATACTTCCTCACATGTGTGGTGACAAGTGTCACTACGTGTCTCTCATGCGCCGTGCCATGTGTTCCTCATGCATCGCGCCATGTGGCTGCCATGCACCCACACACATCCCTATGTGTCTATCGCGTATCTCCAATATGTCGCATTGCCGTGTTATGTTTTACATCTAATTGTGAAGTAATACAAATATATCATTTCACTGCAAAAAAACATTGTTTACACTTAAAAAATTAAATATTATTTTTGCGGGTCGGAGTCTCACAAATTTCTATTAGGCAATCTCACTTTCTCTTTAAAAAAACTTTTAGATTCTGGATGAACAGTTCCAGGGAAGAAAGAGGCATTTATAGGAAGTCCAAGAGGCAAGAAAAATTCATAAAACACTCCTTAAGGCACATCAAAAAATTCACAAAACACTACTTAAGGCGCATCATTTGGCGGGCCAAAAATTTGCTATGAACTAATCCGAAGCAAGCAAGTGGTAGCTCGCTCACTACGCATCCAAGCCAAATAAACCTTAAAGGCAGTTGGACACTTCGGTATTCGTGCCCAAACCAAGCTTAAGAGTAAATCAGACCTCGGCGCATGGTGCTACAATACAACAGCGTGACAGATTCATGGAGGGATTGGACAACTTGTAGGCACTGACACACCTACCTTGTCGAGCTTCAACATCGAACATCTGAGACATCCAACTCACATGACCTTGGTTAGTAACGATCCAACTCGTGCAAACTTAGTGGCAATTGTAAAGGGACAAGCTAGGACAAGCACTACTGTCGAGTTATCGCTCTATAGCAAGCTCGGTGGGGTCTCTACACT
The DNA here is from genome assembly GCA_030159115.1 of Actinidia arguta var. hypoleuca. Taxonomy (NCBI): domain Eukaryota; kingdom Viridiplantae; phylum Streptophyta; class Magnoliopsida; order Ericales; family Actinidiaceae; genus Actinidia; species Actinidia arguta. The sequence continues at coordinate 11,420,646 of BRYE01000010.1, read as the reverse complement.
AGAGATCGGTCGAGATGCCTAGTAATGGGATAAACATTAGCTTCAATTGCGTTAGGGCAAGCATATCTCCCGAGTTGTCTCTCCATAGCAAGCTTGGCGAGGTCACTACACTGGAGCTCGGTCGAGATGCAACGGTAGGCAGCGATCCCAAGGCACATCAAGGGACAAAAGGTGACTTACACGGTGAAGTTTTCTCTAACATCCCCCACGCCTGGATTAAGGCGCCGACTACATGCTTGGCTAGTTACTAGCCATGCCCCTAGGGCATGGCTGGGTCAGTCGCCTACTCACTGACACAGTAGTTAGTGCACTCAAGTACATGTCGAGCTGCAGTTTGTCCAGTGATATGATAGTTGGTGCGTCAAAACACGTGTCAAAATGCTATATAAAGCCAGGCCTTAGTCTTTCAAATGTATGCAATTTTAGCTACTCTAAGTTTATACACACACTCTCTCTCTCTACGTACACTTTGTATCCACCAATCATCTAATTTGACCGTCAGAGAGCCGTTCCCAAAAATAGCTCTGACGGCTGTTCTCATTGTTCATGTCTTGCAGCTACGTTCGGCAAGCCTAAAATTCTGTCCACCATCGCCAGTTGTCGTGCAGCACTGCAGGTGTTTATTTTTTATTTTCTCTCCATTTCCATTACTCACACACCCCACGCCTAGAAAAATCAAAAACACACACATCGCAAACACATAATGGATATGCCTCTACATACATATATATTTCGTTCAATATATATATATATATATATATAGAGAGAGAGAGAGAGAGAGAGAGAGACCTTACAAAGGTTTCAAGAAAATTGAAACAAAACCACAATAAAGAATAGAAATAGCAAAATCGTTCAATATTGAACGAAAATTGACAGAGATTTTTTTTAAAAAAAAAAGAAGAATCAGAAACCTAGGAAAATCAAATAAATGCATATATGCCTATACATATATATATATATATATATATATATATATATATATACGTGTATACATGTATAGAGAGAGACGGGGGGACCTGTAGCGGGCATCAAAGAGAGAGAGAATGAAAGGACGGAGCTTGGTTTTGCGATTGGAGTAGGCGCTGAAGAGAAGGAAGAATGCCGCTGGAGGCTGGAATAGGGGCTTCGCTTGTCCATCTATTTGTTCAACCTCACTCTTTTCCAACGCTTGGCCATGGCCATAGCCATGTTCACGACCCATCAACACATCATCCCATCCAACAACCTTTGTCTCTCCATTATGCGATTCTCTCTCCTCTTTTCTCTCTTTATACTGCCATTTGTATCTTTCTTCTGGTACTCAGGCCTTCACGACCATCCCATGTCTGTCTCTCTATTTACGTTGCTTGTTTCTCTCTCTCTATTCTGTTGCGTTCGTCGTGCTTGTGTAATCAAGTTTTTATATTGGGAAAATATAAATGTCATAAACTAAATGTTAAAAAAACCTAAATACCTAAACTTTGAAATCCGTCATCAATTAGATTATTGAATTCAAATTCTATTATAAACTAAATGTAACCATTCATGTTTGTACTTAGCTGACCACATGTTATCTTGACTTGAAAACTTTAATGTTTTAGAGGCCCATGATCCTACTCTCAAGCGCCACACCTTATTCAATTGGATTCACAATATAATTACAACCCTTAATTCGACGATGATTAAAAGTAAAATAATCCTAATTTCACAAATCACTACCTCTCCAAAGTATTAAGGTTTTCAAGTCAACTCCACATGTGGCCAACTAAGTGCAACATGAACTGTTCGGTCCAGTTTCTAACAGAATTTGAGTTTGAGGGGGTAAATTGATGGTGGACTTCAAAGTTTAGATGTTTAATTGATGTTTTTAAAAATTCATATGCATATGAGACATTTAGTCGAAAGTTTATAATTTTTTTTAAATTTTAACTTTTTTGTTAGTCGATTACAATGACCACTATGCCCCTCTTCGACCATCCCAATATCCTTTACTTTCCAAAAGAAAAAATTCTCCAATTTTATAGTTAAAAGCTAATATATCCATTTTGGTTTGCCAATTTTTTTGTCTTTGATGAATATTATTTATTGTTAAAAAAAGATTCTATATTTTTCTTGTTCTTTCTACCGAGAGGAATGTGAAAATATAATTTTTTTATTTGATTTGAAAAAAAATTCACTGAAGATAAAAAAAATTTATTTTTACTTAACAAATAATCTAAATTTGTTTTATTTAGAGGATTTTTTGTAAGTTTTATAATTTATTTTTATATTTTTAAGTTTCTCCCGTCAAAAGAAATCAAAAAATAATTAATTTATCAAACGGTAAAAATATATCACTAAGAATGAAAAAACTCACATACCAAAGCATCTAAAAGTGAGCTATTCAAAATTGAATAATGATGTAGTGCACCCTTAATTTAATGAATATTTTGGTTCTTCATCCGTTTAATACAAATTTGATGAAAAAGATTGAAGTTTTTCTTCAAATGATTGTATCCCTTCACTTCTAAGGGGAGGATTGGGGATTGGCCAACTAGTAATAATCTAACTTACTAATTTATATCTGGAAAAATAAACTTTGGTCCAAAATTTTA
>BRYE01000010.1:11400573-11403073 GCA_030159115.1 Actinidia arguta var. hypoleuca | reverse complement strand
TCCTGAAGATTGACTAACTCACAAGCATAGAAGAACGATTTTGCATTTGATAGATCAAAAAGATAACAACAGGGTTTATATATCCAAACATTAATCATGAATTAATAACATCCAAAATATGTCAACTATACCTAAAAAGTTATCAATTCTTTGATTTTGTGGACTTTTTTTTTTTTTTTTTTTTGGGGGGGGGGGGGGGGCAGCTCATGGGTTGAGATTTCACATGCATAATGACATTTTAAAAAAAAAAAATACTCTATACAACACCAAATATTATGCATACACATTACGTGTCCCATAAGTTTAAATATCACAATACATTAGATTGTACACATTTTTACTCTACGTGTTATTAAAACAAACGACAGCTAACATGTGTCATGTGAAATATTACATGGGATGCAATCTAAATGTCATGTAAATATAGAATAAAATACTAAATCAAACGATGTGAATGCATGTTCGGAATGATTACAAGTTTTCGAATTCTTATGAATTCTTTGAACTTTTGAGAAATATTTGATGCTTAGAAATGATTAAAAAAAAAAAAATTAATTTGTGCAAAATGGCTAATTTTCTTGGATTCCCGTCACAACAATCTGTTTTAGCCATATTTTTGTAATTAAATTTCATATAATTTTAAAGAGCTTTCAACAAATAAAATGGGTTTCGATCCGATTAGGAGATAGGAATATTTTATAAAAGTTACAAAATTCTGACATACTGAAAAAAAAATGGTCATATCTCCTAAGTTATGAGGACTATTGAACTCAAACTAATCTTAAACATAGACTCAATTATCTTTCCAACGGTCCAAGAATCACTTAAATCGGATTGTGGGCCGAGTCCACGAAGTTGGTCCACCGAACAAGGATTTTATAGGTCAGGTTTGACAGAAGTTTGACCAAGGATTTGGATTTTTGGCCATTATGGACAAATTAAAAAGCCTATAAATCAAAAAATATCTTGGAGAACAAGTAGTATGAGTCATCTCTATTACTTGTACTAATTTTTTGAAGAGTTTTTTTATAAACTAAAAGACTTTCAATCAATCATCTTTAAGGAATTGTAGTTAGGTTTGATTTCTACTAGATCTTAGCTCTATAAATAGTGCCCTTGATCATTAGAAAAAAAGTTAATTTTTAAAGATTGATTTCTTATGGTTGGATTTTTAGGGTTAATTTTTTGTGAAAGTTGATTTTTTTTATGAGAGAGATTTCAAAAAAGGGAGAGAAGATACTTTTAAAAATTAGATAGAATCCCATATACCATTAGTTTAAGTTCTCAAGGGTTTGAAATCTTGTCAAGAAATCAAGATTGATTTGAAGAAAAAGTTTGTAATTCCAAACTTTGATATGTTCAAGTCCAAGGGCGTTCGAAGTGATCCCGAGGCGATTCTAAGATAAATTTAATTCTCTGTTAGTTTTTAAGTCTTTTAGATTGCATGTGCATATAGATTATGATCTATGTTTTCGTTTAAGATTAGATTTATGATCTCATTTTTCGTTTAAGTTAGATCCATATTTTCAATTTTGATGTCATGTTCAGGTTAGATATGGATATTATTTGTTTTGATTTCATGATAGGTTAGACTCATATGTTGATAGCGTGACTATTGATATGAGTTCATCAATATCCACTGTGTACTTTCCTATACTTATTTGATTGACATATTAGGTTGCATTCATGTAGAGTAAATTATTTGATTCATATTTGTCTAGGATAGCATTTTTGATTGTAGGGTAAATTTTATTTATTTTTTATTTGTATGGTGAAGTGAGATCTTAGGAATTAGGGTTACACTATCATCCCTCAGTGATGTATCCCCTTAACTCCGGAATGTTGTAATCAATTATGTTTTTATTTTTGGGTTGATGGGTTAACCTCAAATTTGTAAGATCTCATGATGGCAAGATGGTTTGGAATATTTTATTTTATTTTTCTTGCATGTTGCATTTATTATAATTTTTCATGCATAGCACAATGGCTCATTTATTTAATTAAAATAAATTTAAAATATTGAGTAGAGTCTAATCATAGTAGTTAGGCCGCGTGGGTGCCTAACACTTTCTACTTGGTACCATGAAAACAGCCTGTGCCTATCGGTGCCATATATTTTTAAGGTTTTTAGGACCAATAACTACGTGGCGACTCCAAAATTTGGACCTCCTATCCGTACTTTTAGCCAACTTGAAATTAACTAAAAATACTAAATTTATGGATCGTTAATTTATTCACAATGAATGTCTATCAGCAGAACGGTTTTAAAATATAAAAATTATTTTTTGAGTCGTGACGCTCGCACATACAAATATATAATGACATATGTATTCCTTTCAAATCTACTATACACATATTTATCAACTCTAAATTAGAAACAATAACTTTGTCAAACTCCTACTGTCTCGGAACTTGTTTATGCCTATACAATGACATAACCAGTTTACAAACCTTGGATTCCTGATTAGGCATAACAAAATCTTCTGGTTCTTCCACGTAA
>BRYE01000010.1:11380573-11388073 GCA_030159115.1 Actinidia arguta var. hypoleuca | reverse complement strand
AAGGATATGGATGGACTGCCTAATTGAGTCACGATCTGAAAAGTTGTACAAATTTCCAAACCAGTCAATATCTCATCCATAAAGAGTGCTCTGGCATTTTATCAAGCATTTGTTCAAATTTTGATATTACTATTTTCCAAAAAGGAAAATGATATTTTTTAAGAATCTTCGTAAAGAATACTCAACCCAAATGATGTGCCAGCCATGGAATCTTGAAATAACAATCCATATGGGTGTTTTTTTTTCCTTTGAAATGTTAAGCCATTTCACTTTCTACACTCACTTTCTTAATAAAGGACAAGAGTTTCTTGATACGGTAAAAAGTTCACATGCATGATGTGTGTAGACATCGAGAAAGGTAACATACCTCTATGCTTCTCATGAATCTCTCTTGCTTTACAAGCATTTCATGTTACAGTTGGAACCAACAATGAAGACAATGTTCATTGCATCAATCTTACGAGTTAAACGAATATGATGTTCTTGTATAACCCTGAAAAAGGGCAGAATGAAATAGAAGATGAGTATATAACAACACAAATACGATCAGCAGTCCACTAAAAAAACAAACAAATTGGTCAATTACTATAAGCAGGGTTCAGTAGGGTCACAATCATAAAATTATATATAATTATGGGATAATAGTATAAATTTTTTTTTTAGTGGAGTCAAAATTATATTGTTAATGTATTTTTTCCAGAGAGATAGGAACCAAGAATTCAAAAAAATTCATTATAGTTATAGTGGACCTCTTCTTATTAGCCAAAAAATTCAAGAACAGAAAAGTTGAAACTATCAAATGCAAAACCCTACAGAACAAATTGAAAATAAAACTCATTAAAGTTACAATGAACTTCTCTTTTGCAGCCAAGAAATAAACCAAACACCACATCTTTGATTTAGAAAATCTCTTTAGATTATCAAATAGAATTGAGAAAATCAAAATCAAACGGACAAAACGCAGCAAACGAAATCCAAATGGAAAAAACACACAAGTGTGAAAACAAAATTTACGGCTCGTAGAACAGAGGATGATATGAAATAATTGGATATTAAATTTAAAGATTTGTGAAAAGTTAGACTGACCTTCCCTTCAGAGTTGGTCTCTTAATTGTGGTGACAGAAATTGCAAAATTATCTAAATACTTGGCACTTTCTTCATCCTTTCCCCATCTCCTCCAATGCTTCTCACCATCGTTACATTTGTTTCCAAAAAATTTGATAGAAAATATGATTGTCTAGAAATATCATCTACCCATTTCAAAGCAAATTACCATAAAATCACTTCACTTACTATCATTTAACTTTTCTCCAATTTACAAAGCTAGTGTTTTTCATGCTTTTTATTATTATTATTATTAGTTTGAATTTATCCATATACTCATTTTTACTCAAGTATTTCACTACTAAATTTTTGGATAAAGGTGATGTGAACTGGACGTGTTTATCCTTTGAGGCCAGAGTTTGGAGGTGCCGCTAATGCTTGCCAGCTGTTTTCCTCCAGCTTAAGTCTGTAATTTCATCTTACTGTTGAGCCATGCGTCAAGATCTAATTAGTCCATGAGCTCGGTTTGGGCACCGGTGTTGCGGTCCCCCACCTACCCATAGGGCTTGTTCGGTGAGGAAGCGTGGCTAGGGAACTGCCACGTGTTCGTTTCTCGTTGGTTCGGGGACCGCTACTTTCCCGCCTCTTCAGATTCCTATATTCATCTGTTTGCCTCTCTGTCACTGTTCATCTCAGAATTCTTAAAGCATTCTAAAGAGAGAAAGTATGTGCCCCCATCCTTCCTCCGTTCTTCTACCGTCCTTTTGCCCACTTCGTCACCGTCTAATCTGCCAGTCTCACTTCTCGGTCTTTCTGTCAGATAGCTCTTTGGGTGTTGGTCTCCTCAAGATTTGATTTGGTAAGTTTCTGCTCACCATTCTTTTCTGCAATTTTTCTACAATTTTATGCTTTGGTAGGTTTCCATCTTTGAATTTGTTATGATCTTGCCTAAGTTTCGATGTTTGACTCTTTGAATCTGTCTTGCTTTGAAAATTTTCTTTTGTTGGTGAGTCTGAGTTCCTAGCTTTGGTTCATCCGCCATTGTTGGGACTCTAAGCTTTCCTAATTTTTGATAACTGGTCCATTCCTGACCCATTTTTCCTAATGGAATGGGTCTGAACTGCCATGTAAAAATTCTTGTCTAGAGACAAGATAGGTTCGAGGCGGGATGCGGTCTCATAGTTGTCCTTTAGAAAATAGTAGCTAGTCCTTTTGGGGCAGAGCTCGGTGCTCATAGAGGGCTCGTCTGACTCTACTCCCGAAAGCTCATCACAATTGTCTATTTGACCTCTTTCTAACCGACTTGTTCCTATTTTAAGAACATGGAGTTAAATTGAGTTCAACTACTAGTTCACAATGACGTAGCCTTGAATAAGTTCAGGACCGACCACGGCATCCTTGATGACGTTTAAATAGAACATTCTGGGCTCAACGAGGATGCAAACCTAGTTGAGGCTAATGGGGACCGGATTCCAATTCCTGGAATAGAATTCAATCATGAAAATACTTCTTAGCATTCGAACACCTATTCCAGCGTTCAAACTCTCAGGCTAACTTTTCCCTTTTTTCTTCTTCACAGCGTTCGAACTCCCAATTCTTCTTGTAATTAGCGTTCAAATGCCTAGGCAAAATATTTAGCTTTTTTCTTTCATGGTTTGAATGCCCAAAATGGGAGTTCGAACCCTAAGGCCTGTAATCATTTCTTGAAGTTTGCACTGCACAGCCTCTGTGCGTTCGAACGCCCCAAATGGGAGTTCGAACTCCAAGGCAAAAATTCTTGTTTTTCTTCCATTCTTCAAGCAAACATTTAAACTCCTATTTCCTTTTGTTTTCCATTGTTCGAACGGTGTGTAAATTTTCAACTATCTTTGACTTTTTCTCTTATTTTTTCTCAGTCTATTTTGAAGCTTTTAAAGTCCATATCTCGTGATGCTCGTTAGACGTGAATTTGTATAACTTTGTGAGATCTTTCTAACAGCTTATCTTTTATTCCATTCCGAGCTATGAGTGAAAACTTTTGTATTTTCTGAGACAAATCCCAACAACGGTCTTCGATATACATGCCCGCACTCCGAATCACTTTTATGGCTCTAAATCCTCTACCCTTGAGCGGTTCTACAGTTTAGCCTCACATTTTTTAAGGCATCTTAAACTCGTGCATAAGTGCATGGAGGGTTCTTCCCAACATAAATCAAATTTGGAAAAGAGTACCGAGTAATTTTTTGTATTTTTAGGAAAAATATTTAATTTTGATAATAATAGAAAATGGAATATTTAGTCAATGGTTCTTTAGAAGTGTTTTTGATATATATACAAGCTCGGTTAGGAGAGTTACACTTTAATTGTTGGAATTCCAAGGTCTCGAAGCTTGTTTGCTCTTGGAGTCTTCGAGGTAGTAAGCGTCTTTACAGGCAAGCTTAACTATCTTATATGGCCCCTCCCAATTTGGGTCGAGCTTCCCGTCCGTCATTGGTATTGGCGCATTTTTTCTTTTTTTACTAGCAAGGTTGAGGGCCTGAGCTAAGACTTCCTCATTATGACTAATGTCGTATGCCTTAGTTCGTATGTGGGCATACCAATTTCCAATAGAATTATAACTTCAAATCCAAAAGTCAGAGCATAAGACGACTCATTGGTGGCATTGTTTAGCAATTCCTCGACCCATTTGTCCTTGTATTTTTTTAGCCTCTTCTTGATCCCGTTCATGATTGTTTTATTGGTGGCATCGGCTTGCCCGTTGCACTACGGGTAGCTCGGTGTTGAGTTGTAGAACTCAATCTTTAATTGCCCCAACAAGTCTTCCATTGTCTGATACAAATGCCCAGGGGATGTCGAATTTGGGAAGCATATTTATGTGGATGAATCTGATTATGTTTGTTTCCATTATTTGGGTTAGTGGCTCGGCCTCTACCCATTTAATAAAATAATCTGTCGTTGCTAATGGCATGTTTAAAGACAACGAGGTAGATGTAAAACCACCCTCCCTGTTCCGAGGTGGAAAGAAGCTGCGGTTCGGTTAAATATTTCTTAAATCTTTGGAGTACGAGCTTGCACTCCTCATTCCATAAAAACTTTGCAGTTTTGCAAAGGAGTTGGAAGAACGGATAGCATTTGTCAAAGAAGTTACTAATGAATCGATTTAAGTGTTCCTGCGATTCTAAGTGCCCAAGGAATTTTTCCAAGCTTACCCCGAAAGCGCATTTCGCTGCGTTAAATCTCAATTTGTGTCTTTTGAGAATTGAAAACACCTCAGCCAGGTCCGTCACATGGTCCGACTCCTTTTTTCTTTTAACCACCATATCATCGATGTATACATCCATATTTTAACCCATCATTGGCTCAAGCATTTTGGTGATCATCCTCTGATATATGGCTTTAGTGTTTTTCAGCCTAAATGGCGTAATCTTGTAGCAAAATATGTCGCGGGGTTGATGAAGGTAGTTTTCTCTTAGTCAAGCTTGTGTATTGCTATTTGATGGTAACCTCAGTAAGTAGGCAAAAAGCTCATTTGGGCATGACCCCAAGTAGAGTCCACTAATTGGTCAATTTTTGGCAAAGAAAATAGTTTTTATGACAGGCCCAGTTGAGGCTTGTGAAGTCGACGCAGACTTTTCACTTGCTAGTTGTCTTCTTTACCACGACTGTATTGGACAACCAGCTCAGGTAAATAACCTCCATTATCGCACTCGCCACATGATTTTCTACCTCTTCTATCATAGCGTCCACATGCTTAGTTATGGACCTTCTTCCTCATTTGTTTCATTGGTTGGGCCTCGGGGATGACGTTCAACTCGTGTTTGATGAAATTGGGGTATATCCCAGGCATCTCATAGGGGGCCATGCGAAGACCTCGATATTTGCTATAAGGAATTGGATGAGCTTAGTTCTCTCTCGTTCCTCCAAGTTTGCACCAGTGAAAAAGAAATGATCCGAGCTTGGCTCATCTAGTTCGTAACGTATCAGGTCCTCCACGACCTTAGCCTCTGGGTCTCTCCCGACGTCTCCCAGAACTTTGTGCTCTTTCTTAATCAATTGCACTTCTTTTATGGCCGCTTTAGTGGAGATTGTAGTGAGGTAGCATTGTTTGGCTGCCATTTGATCTCCATAAAAAGTTTCTTCACCTCAGGGGTGGAAACTTTATTTGAAGAGGTCATAATACATCATCTCGATAGAGCTTCCTGTGTCCACCAGATCCTTTCCACATCATAATTGTTGATCCTGAGTTGGATGACTATGGGATTAGCATGGGGGGTTGGACCATTTCTAAGTTGGCTTTGGAGAACATGATGCTTCCTGGTTCAGACACAATTTGTCTTGACTTCTTAGCCATTGATTGGATCGAGAGACCCTCGTTCATTTGTCTAATAATGCGAATCTCCCCCCCCCCCCCCATATTCTATTCTCAAGATTGGGGTGCCAGAGAAAGGTCTTCCTCCAAGGTGTTGTTTGTTTCTTTGTTGCTCCGGTCGAACTTGAGGTTTGGTTTGGCCTTAGCTTCCTCTACTCTAGTCTTTTTGACCCGCAACATGAGGTCCTAGAGATCAACCAGAGGGCTGAGCATCAGATCTTCCCAAAGTCTTTCTCCAAGAGTTAGCCCGAGCTTGAAGTTGTCTACTACTAACTCTTCTGATAATTCTTCAATCTCGTTATAAGTCTCCCAATAACGCTTGCTGTAATTATGAAGTGATTCGTTCTTACCCTTTCTTAGTGTCAAAAGAGAGCCAACACCCTTTGGCACTTTTGTGTTTATGACGAGCCGAGCTACGAATGACTCACTGAGTAGTTGAAAGATCCCAATTGATCATGCGGGTAGTCAGTCGAACCATTTCAACCCGAGATCCCCTAAGTTCAATGGGAACACCCAGTACGTTAGTGAGTCTAAGTGATTCCAAATGGCCATCATTTGTCTGACGTGACTAACGTGGGATCTCGAGTTCGACTTCCTATCATACAGTATGAACCTCAGTGGTGTGAATTTTTCTGGTGGGTCCATTCCCTCGATGTCTCGGGAGAATGGTGATTGGTTCCCTTGGCTCGGGCCTTATCGTGCGAGTCACTGACCCTGCCAAAATTGATGATTTTGTCCAATGCTACCGCTATTCGGTTATTGAGCTTAGCACGCAAATCACTTTCTCAGTTCCATTTGGCATTGAGTGTCTCACGGAGATCCATTCTGGAATGAGCTCGGCTTGGCGATACCCTCGATGCCACGAATTTACTATCGCTTCGTCTATCTAGTTTGATATGGGATCTACGGTGCCTTATATTCTTACCTTCCCGAGGCAGAAGGTTTGATTATTTGGATCTATCCTCAGATGGGCCTACTTCTTTCGCTTGAGCTGGCTTCATCAGCTTGTTGTCAACCAGGATCTGCGCCATTTCAACCAACTTGGTTTGTAAGCGCTTGATGGTTATGTCCCAACTGTCTTCTCCCTAAGGGAACAACTGACTGGTTTGCCTAGAGGTGGCCTTGGCCGTCATTTGGGCATCGATCACTAGTTGAGCCCCTCTATATCTAAAAGTTCTGGGAGTGTGAGGGGGTTCCCTTCAGGTTTCTTGATTGCCAAAACGATTGTTGCTTTGCAATGCCATCAGAACTATCTTTGCAGATGTCTATAATCGATTTTCCATAGACGGCGCCAATTGTGGGGTATGAGTTTAGGTAATGAAAGAGAGAAAATCGAAGATAGACACCCTTAGTGGTCTTGCGGTGGTGGAAGGGGCTGTAGTCAGTCACCAGTAGTTAAGGCCTAACTGGGACACGAGAACAATAAGATCGGCCGTCGAAATTGTTTTTGAAAAATGACATTCCGACAGTTGATTGACACAGAATATTGCAATTAATTAGTCGAATTCTCTCGCATTTTAGCATTGTTTTGCATCTTAATTGTTTAAATTAATAGTTGTTTTGGGCGATTATGTTTTAATTGATTTTTCAGATAAAACGGAGTAAAAGAAGCAATTTTTGAACTGCTGAACCAGTCCAACCAGAGCCCAACTAGTCCAGAACAGTGCTTAACCGCCTTTGAAGACTTTTTAAAGTTCCCGTTCACACTCTCCAAAACCTCTATAAATAGGAGGGTACCCCTTTGAAAGAGGGAGTTAGTTTTTGAGAGAGAAAAACACGTAGAATTACATTGTTTTTATTTTGAAAAATCTTTTAGACTTAAAAGTTTTAATTTCTTTTTAGACTTAGTTTATTTTTCGTTCTTCATTCTTCGTTTACATTTTCAAACACTTGTACTTCTTTTGAGATTAAATATACAAATGTTAGTTCAATTACTTCAAATTTTAATTGTCCGCCTAGATGGCTGGTTATATATATATATATATATATATATATATATATATATATATATATATATATATATATATATATATATATATATATATATATATATATATATATATATATATTGTTTCTCTGGCATCAACATGACTTCAGCATTGGTATC
>BRYE01000010.1:11370573-11375573 GCA_030159115.1 Actinidia arguta var. hypoleuca | reverse complement strand
ATCAACACTATACTCCACCTCCTCCTAGACTCCTACATTGACGGTACTATCTTCATATGGCATCCTCCACCATTTTCTCTGATATCGGGATTGCATTTCATACTTAGTTACCTGATGATTTTGTCGTGATCTTCTCGCATGACACTCTATTTTTCATCTATAAAAGGCCGCTCCCCCTCCATCATAGAGAGGTATAAAAAACTCATTCTTCACTCTTAGAGCTCTGATACTTTTCTTGCTTGGTCTAGTTTGCTAGCCTTCAATCTCATCTCCACATCAGAGGAGTTTGTAGCGGGCTTACCTTGGTCGGTAATGTTTGTTCTCTTGCGTAGGTCACAACCGAGGTCAATACCGAGCTTACGACCAATTCTAACTATTAGTTGCTCGCCCCAAATTTCTACCATAACAGTTTGTCACTGTCTTTAGGAATGACAGTTCTTAATACTCTATGCACCTGCATAGTCACTTATTATCTAAACCAAGTACCAACAACCCTCTAGATAATAGAACACACCCAATGGCGAACACTAGCCAAGCTCCAGATCTTGAGGGCATCCATTGTGAGATGCATGGAATTGCCAAGTAGATCAGAGTCATGAATGAAATCAACACATGCCTAGCACAACACCTCACCACAAACAATCCGCCTCCCGTTGCCCTTATTCCAAAAGTTGATCGATCTCTCCATTCTCGTCGATCAGGCAACCACGATTCTCAAATTCACCAAAGCACTGATCAAGCACATTTAACCAAAAATTGGTGACACTAATCACCAAGTTTGCACTCTAGACAAGCAAGGAGTTATGCAATTTCAGAGTCTAGGTCCTCTAGCCAGACTCACGATACGGTTAGAGAGGAAACCAAGAGAAGAGGAAGATCACCTTGCTAGGATAACCAAATGCATAGGCACTCAGATAAGTCCACCACCTAGAAAATCAAAGACTTGGATGCACAGATTGATGCCATCACATCAGTGCAAATGCTCCAATCACTGTAGATGCCTTGATAAGGCAGACCGAGCCTCCATTCACGGATAGGATGATGAAAGTTAGGGTCTCTTCCAAATTTAAATTGCCATCCCAGCTTGGAGTATATGAAGGGAAGACAGATCCCATGGATAACCTGGACTCGTACATTGATGTCGCTTCAGGGGTACTTAAATGAGGTGATGTGTAAGGCTTTTTTGGCTACTTTGAAGGGACCGACGAGGTCATGGTTTAGAAAGTTGTCTCCAAGGACCATTGACTTGTTTGGTGACCTAAATACGTTCTTTGTCACCAAATTCATGAGCTGCAGGGTCAGGTAAAAAAATACCTTCCACCTCTTCACAGTCCACCAAAAAGATGAGGAGAGCTTATACGATTACGTCAAGCATTTTAACCAGGCTGTCCTGAAGGTGGAAGATCCCAGTGACAAGGTTGGTCTTCACCCTGGACCACTATTTGATTCTCTCTCTAAAATGTTCTTGAAACCTTGTTGACACTCCAGAGCAAGGCCGATAAGTACATTGTAGTAGAGGAGTTGGCCGAGGCCAAACATAGGAGGTAAGGAAAAGATGACCACAAAAGAAAGGAGCCCGATATACGGCGAGCGGACTATAGTGACGAGGTAAAAAACAAGAGGTCGGAGCAAGATACTAGGAGGAGAACTAACGATCCATGTCCCCGCACATCACCTCACCGACCCAACCTGATGTTGCCTCCTCTCAATGCCCCTATAGCCCAAGTGCTCATGGAGATAAAAAATGAGGAATTTATGTAGTGGCTGTGGAAAATCAAGACCAAACCTCTTTGAAGGAATAAGAACAAGTACTGTTAGTTCCACAAGGATCACGATCACAACACAGAAGTTTGTTGCTGATTGCCTGCGGCCCAACCTACCTGGCAGGGGATACATTGATAACAAGCTAACGGCAAGTGACATTCAAACTATCCATGGAGGATTTGCATTAGGGGGATGTTAGAGGTCATCCCGAAAGAGGCATGCAAGAGAGACGAATGGGCAACTTGAGGAGGAGGTGTATGATTGGACTGCATAATTGCAGTATAAATTCCGCAAAACTGACCTAAGTTGGACCAAGATTATTTTAATTATGCCTTTATATCATGTTTTGTTCTAAAAGTCATTTTTGTGTTCATTGTAGGTAAATATTGATAAATAGGAGAATTTGGAGCCACAAAAGTGATCCATAGCGCGGGCACGCCTATTGAGGACCATTATCAGGAATTATGAAAGTTTTTACTCACAACTCGAAATAGAATAAAAGATGTGCCATTGAAAAAATCTCATAAAATTATACAAAGTCACGTCTAATATGCATCGCAAGAATTGGATTCCAAGAGCTCCAAAACGACTGGGAAGAAAAAGGAAAAAAGTCCAAGGAGGAAAATTTTATACTAAGCGTTCGAGCTCTAAATTTATGAAGAAACTATCATTCGAACGCTAGCAAGAAAAGTTGGGAAATTGTGTTCAATGTTTGAATGCCAGAAATGCAAAGGAAACAAAGTTTAAACGCTAAGAGGAAAAAATAGATTTTTATGGTTCGAACACCTCTGTGCAGCGTTCCAACGCATAGAGGCTTGAAAAATTGTAGAAAGTATATGCCTTAGGGTTCGAACGCTAAAACTAAGAGTTTGAACGCACTGAGAGTTGAAAAGTTGAAGAAAAACTGCCACAGGCTAGGGCGTTTGAATGCCAATAGTGACCGTTCAAACCCAAGAAGGAATATTACCTAGAGCGTTCGAACGCAAGATTATACAACAATGACCATTTGAATGCCAAAGAAGAATTGCACTTAGGGTTCGAATGCTACTTTGGGCGTCCAAACGCTAAGAAAGATTTTGGGCAGGAATTCTAATCCTACTGGTACTTAAATTGCAAGGCCTATATATACTTACAATTTTTTTGAGAAAACACATGTTATATTTTAGGGGTTTTATAGTTTCTAACTTAATTTTTCATAATTTTCAATAATTCTTATAATTGATTACATTCAATACAAAGTTTGATCAATTAAATTTACGATTTTGTCTTATTCCGCGTATTTTTTCTATTAATTTAAGATTTTTAATTTTATTATTCGTATTTAGATTTTAAATTTCAGAATGTTGTCAATACTTTGTTATTTGTTTTCCATGGCCATGAGTGGCTAATTTTCTCAACTTGAGATCTATTGTGAATATCGATTGGAGATTGAGGATGAACAATGGAGGTAAATTATTTTCATCGTTAGATTTTCTTGATTTTTTTTCTTCTTCTTCGTTCTAAATACTTTCAAAAACTTGGGCATCCTATTATGTTTGGTAACACTTATGCATGAATGCCATACTCAGTATATATGTTGCTTTGTAACGTTTATACGTGAGTTGGGTTCAATATATGTGCTACGTAAATCGATGATGCACGACCATAATTATAACAACTTGATTTATTTTAGAAGCTGAAGATTAAAAGAATCAATTATTTTAAAGTTAAATCTTCTGAATTCGAGACTCACGATGTAGTCGACGGATATGAGTTATACGATGCCTCCATTGAAATTTCGAGAAACTCGATTCATTAGATCAATTGATTCTGAGTAATTTTTATTATCAAGTTTAAATCAGCTTTAATTGTTTTCATAATTTTAGAATTAGTCTAAATCAATCAAAATCAAATATCAAAATTTTATTTTTTATTTTTAGAAGTATAAGTTAGAATCAAGTTAGGATTGAACCGTAGTGTTTTAATTGTCTTTTCAAGACCCATACACTTGCAGTAAGGTATTCAGTTATGGAAGCGAATACAAGTTTTTAGTGCCGTTGTCGGGGAGCATAATTTTGCTCACGGGACCGCAAGAGGCGTGCTTGAACACGAATCTCCGTTCTTGCAAAATCCAACGGATTGCTTAGCCATTCGTCTACCACAGTAAGGAAATCTAAGGCTAAGGCCATAGCGTTAAACTTGTTCCACCTTTTCATGTTAGTTGTTAGGATTTTTTATTTTTATTTTTTTAGAGGTCTGCATTCATATAGATAGGGGGGGAATTTAGATGTGAATAAGATTTGTGTTAATTGTTTATCGGTGGTATTGCTTTGTATACGGAAATTGGAGAATCTGATGGGGGTGAATTAATTGATTTGTTTGTATCAGAGCTGATATATTTGTGGAGATTGGAGGATTTATTGGATTATACATGTTTTTTTTGTGTGCATTGTATTTGTATGTTCTCATATTTTAAGGATCACACAAACTATTTAGTTCGAGTCGACCCACTTCGTAATCTTTCCGAATATTTAACACCTCACCCATTCAGTCTAGTTCGGTAGACTTATCTCGATTTTCTTTGGTTAACATCGAACCTATACCCATGGATCAACATGAATTCCTCTAGGACATGTCCTAGGTGGGGCACATAATGGACAACATGGGGTAGATAGGAGAGAAGAAGATCATGAAAGGGCTAGTAATGCTGGGGAAGTTGAGGCTCAAATGCGCACAATGTGGGATTACATGAACCCTACATGGCAAACACCTATCTCAGCAATAGTATTTCTCGCGCATCACACCACTTTAAATTTTAAACCAAAAATGCGACAAGCTTTGCCACAGTTTCATGGTTGTAAGTCTGAAAGACCATACACGCATCTAAAGGATTTTGAGGACGCATGCTCTATTTTTCAAGACAACTCATGTCCTCGAGAAGTCTTACTTTTGAAACTTTTTTCGTTTACTCTTAAAGACTAAGCTAAATTATGGTTTAATTCATTGAGACCTAGGTCTATTTACTCATGGAACACATTAGAAGGGGAGTTCTTGAAAAAAAAAATTCAAAAATCGTACTGAGGCACTATGACGTGCCATATCTCAATTTGTACCAAATAGTAACGAGAGTTTCTTCCAAACTTGGGAGAGATTTAAGGACATATTAAATGCATGTCCACATCACAATTTCCCACCATGGCACATTATCAATATTTTTTATTCTTCATTGTTCCCCCCATGTTTGTTGAGTCTATGTG
>BRYE01000010.1:11340573-11343073 GCA_030159115.1 Actinidia arguta var. hypoleuca | reverse complement strand
GACGTTTTAGGAGAATTAAGTATATAGTTATTGGGATATGCCTTGGTTTGATGATTCATTTGAAGAGTGAACAACATGAGAGGATTTGAAATCAAAGCTCGATTTTAGATTTTATGAGTCATTTGAATGTTAAGAATTTAATTGAGGTCATGATCTTATGCACTTGGGCTTTGAATCACCGTAATAGTGAATTAGTTAATGAGCCATTTGAATGGTTTATAGCTTATAATTCATTACAAAACTAGAGTTGGAATTTTTTTTGTCTAGGGACTAGCCAAAACCAAGTTGGGAGGTGTGATTTGTAGCTCATTTTATCTATAATTCATAATTTAATTCTCTGAACTTGGGATTAATCATTACAAACTCCAACTTGGTATGTGTGACATAGTTGGCCTGTGTGTATAATAAATCTATTTGAACCCCAAGTTATAATGCGTGACAAAGTTGGCTTGGGAAGATTTTTTGAACCGCACTTTGTATGCGTGACAAACTTTACATGTATGAGTCAATTTTAATGCAAACTGGACATGCATGACCAAGTTCATTTGTGTGGGTCATTTTGAAGCCAACCTGATTTGTGTGTGACCAACGTTAGCTTAAGCTAATCGTTATGAACAGAACTTGGCAAGTATGACCAAGGAGCATTGGATTGATTATTATGAACTCTAACTTGGTATGTGTGACAAAGTGGGCTTGTGTGCATCTATTTGTGCCTATTTTGGTCTATGTGTGAGCTCGTTAGTTTGAGTGGATCAGTTTCAAGCCAATTTTTTGTATGCGTGAAAAAATTAGCTTATGTGCGTTAATTTAAATCCAAATTAAACATGCGTGACCAAGTTCATTGCGTGGGTCATTTTGAATGTAATCTTGGTAAGCGTGACAAAGTCGGATTAGGTGGCTCATGTTCAAGTACAAACTTGGTATTGGTGACAAAGTTGGCTTGCGTGGATAATTTTGAATTTGAAATTGGTCTGCGTGATAAAGTTGACTTGCATCGATCATTTGTTGACCAAGTTGTCTTGGGTGGATAATAATGATCTGGGAATGCACAACAAATTTGGCTTGCATGGATGATCTCAAAAACCAAACAATTATGCGTGACCAAGTTAGCTTCGGGATTTTTTTGAACCCCAACCAAGTGCGCATCTTTTTGATCCCAACTTTCTTTTCGTTTTCCCATGTTAGCTTGCATGGATCATTTTGAACAACCAACTTGGCATGTGTGATCAAGTTGGCTTGGGTGAATAATGTTGAACCACAACAGTGTATGTATGACACAGTTGTCTTGCGTGGGTCATTTTTAGTCCAAACTTTGTATGCGTGAAAAAGTTGACTTGCATCGATCATTATGTTAGCTTGCATGGATAATCATGAAACCGAACAGTTATGTGCGACCAAGTTGGCTTCGGTGGATCATTTTGAACACCAACTTGTTATACGTGACCAAGTTACCTTGGGAGGATTAATTTGAAACAACAATTTTGGTATTGGCATGCGAGTTAGCCTATGTGGATCTGTTTGAACCCACGTTAGCGTATGTTGTTCATTAAGAACAGAACTTAGCATGCATGGATTGATCATTTTGATTACAACAAATTTGATGTGTGTGACTCTTTCACTTGACTTAATTATTGTGTGACCAAGTTAGCTTGGGTGTATTATTTTGAACCCCATTTTTTTATGGGTAAGCAAGATGGCTTGAGTGGATTTTATTAAACCCTTCTTTTTATGTGTGTGTGACCACGTTAGATTCCGTTGATCATATTGATCAGAACTTGTATAAGTTGGATTGGACATATCATTTTGAACCCCAACTTGGTATGTGTGACAACGTTAACTTAAGTGAGTCATTTCGAATACAAAGCGTAGCCATACAAAGATGGGGTACAAAGATGGGGTACAAATTGTTTAGCCATACAAAGATGGGGTACAAATTAATCTTCCCAAGCCTACTTGGTCACATATAACTAGTTTTGGTCAAAATGATCTACCGAAGCTACCTTGGTCACGCATAACATGTTTGTTTTCAGTATGATCCGTGGAAGGGCAGAAGGTATTTCATAGTAAACTCTTTCTGCACGGATTCAGCACTTCGGGCAGTCACACCAGTGTTGTATCCTTCTCATTCCCGTCAGACACAAATGAATCACAGAAGTAGGAGACAGAGTGGACCGCTGCATCCATTCAACACGACATGGTACGGGTGCAGATTCGTATAGGATCTTCTCATTAATGTCGGACATGGTTGAATTAGAGGAGTTGGAGAGAGAGAGAGACAGTGAGGACAGGTGAGGATGACGATTCTGGTCTTGCTTGGTGGAGAACACGATGAGGACAACTATGTTCATTTAACCAGGTGTGTTTTATTTGTTTATTTGGGGAATTTTTTTAGTCTTTTAATGACCAAAAATAAATAAAATTAAGATAATGAGTTTTTTTAATACCATTAGTTAATGGTAATGGAATGATGAGGTTTAACCCATAGTAAAAGCCAAAAAGC
>BRYE01000010.1:11298073-11303073 GCA_030159115.1 Actinidia arguta var. hypoleuca | reverse complement strand
AAACAACACGCTTTGAGACCCAACAAACAATATTGAAATACTTGCCCAAGAAAGTTAAAATTCGGACTTCCTTTCGATAGACAACTCTGACCCAATGTTTATAAATGAAACGCAAACCAAATGTATTAAAAGTAACAAACTCCGACCTAGTGATTATAATTGAATCACGAATCGAAGGTATAGAATTTCGATAGACAACTCTGACCCAACGTTTATAAATGAAACGCGAACCAAATGTATTAAAAGTAACAAACTCCGACCTAGTGATTATAATTGAATCACGAACCGAAGGTATAAAATTTGAACGCCACAAGAAAGAATTCTTGATAAGTTCACAAGTTCTTTGAAGAACCAATAGAAGAAGCAAACCTCACGTTTGTTTTTATTTTCATTCAAAATTTATCATCCACTACAGTGAGTGCATGCTATTTATAAAGCATGGTTGGAAAAGAAAAAAAACTAAATTGGTTCCAACATAGGAAAATAGTAAAAAAAAGACTAAATAATAAACGCCTAAAATTAAAGCTGATTTTGACAAGTCAATCAACCAATTTAATTGGTATGAAATTGTAGACTCAATCAGCCATTAAATCTTCTAAAATAAGCAAGTCAATCAACCATTTAATCTGAAATAGACAAGTCAAATCAACCATTTTATCTTCTAAAATAGGCAAGTCAAATAGTCATTTAATCCTCCGAGATAGGCAAGTCAATCAATCAAGTCAATCAAATCAACCATTTAATCTTCTAAAATAGGCAAGTCAAATCAGCTATTTAATCCTCTCAGATTGACAAGTCAATCAGTCCCATCAATAGTTTGGATTAAATTTATTATGCCTTCATCTTTTTTGGGGCCAAGCTTGGAATGCCCTATTTTAGAATCAGCCAAAATCTCTTGAATCAACCCATGAAGTGCTTCTCTAATCTTCTTGGATCTTTGCTCGAATGGAATCTGGATCTGGCAACGGTGATAGTGAAGTTCAGCGAACAATGCTGGAGCTTCTCAATCAACTGGATGAGTTTGAAGCAGCTAACAAAATCAAAGTACTTACCTCTTTTCTCATGTGGTTGATAAAGTTGTTACCTGATTGAACCTTGTCTCCTTATAATAATAATAATTTGATAACTCTTTCTCACAGGTTTTGATGGCTATAAATCGCCTTGACATTCTGGATCAAGCCTTTCTAAGGCCTGTAAGGATTGACAGAAAGATGGAGTTCCCGAATCCCAATGAAGAGGTATATATTTATATTCATCACAACTCATATCTATGTCCTTACGAAATCAATTTTAACAAAATAGATCCTGGTTCTGTTTTCCCCTTCCCTGTTAGGGGAAAATTTCTTCTTTGAAAAGTGTTTCCGGAAATAAATGGTCATCTGTTAACAAGTTGAACTGTAGGGAGAAGCTTATTGGGAAATGTTCGGAGGAGATAACAGTGATAGCTAGGTTTTCAAAAAGTCAAAAGCAAGCCAAATTCCAATCTTCTCCATAAAAGCGTCCAAGTGGAGTGAGCGCATCGAGGTAGGGGGTATGTGGATTTGATTCAAAAGCAAGCCAACTGGAATACAAAGAGAGAAGTTACTTACCTTAGTCAGAACAATTTCCTTCCCTCACTTGAGAAATACTGCAACCAGGGGCAGCCAGAAGGGCCTCCTGGGCGTATGTTCCCTAGAGGGCATATGTTCCTAGGGAAGACTCTTGGGGCAACCATATAGGAAAGCAAAGAACATCCATAGATCACAGAACATATTAGCATACCTTTATCAAAACAAAGAGCGCAAGGACACTTGTGAGGTCCCTACTTTAAGTGGAAAGTAAAACACCCCTTTCGTTTTATAGCAGATATCTCTTGAAGTATTTGTTTTGAAGAGCCTGTCCCCATGGTCAGTTATTGTAAAACCTGCATCTGCTTCTGCAGAATCAGTTAGATTTATGACCCACCCCATTTTTTTCTTCATTGCTTGTACTTTATGATAATTTTCTTCCAATTTTGTGTCCTTTTAAGACTACTTTTGATACGAACCACGCCAACAACGTGATAAAATCCGTCACCAAATCTGAAAAACAAACCCACAAGGTCTATCAAGTTTGATGAAAACCGCGACCCGTTGCTTAGCAAAGCAAGAACCTTGGTATGGTGAAGACGCCACAAACGGGGATGGATGATCCGTTTGATAAGTCAGGTTTGAACGCCACAAGGAATTCCTTGATAAGTTCAGATTAGTTTCTTCAAGAACTCAAGAAGAATAAAGAAATCTCACTATTATTCATTAAATTCGAAATTGATGACCTCTACTCCTTTATATAGGCCTTACAAGATAAGCTCTTTAAACTAATCATATCTTATCTTGGAGATAAGTCAAATCCTAACCAAATCAAATAAAGATTGTGTTTTCGTAGTCCAAGGAAGCTCAAGATTCAAGAAGAGTTAAGAAGATCAGATTTGGATTTGATTTCCTTATATTTCTTTAATTAGGATTTAATTTAATTTGGATAGGATTAGATTTGATTAGAATTTGACTTATCTCTAAGATAAGATTTGATTTGGTTAGGATTTGACTTATCTCCAAGATAAGATATGTTTAGTTTAGAGAGCTTATCTTGTAAAGCTTATATAAAGGGGAAGAGGTCATCAATTTCGAAATTAATGAATAATAGTGAGATTTCTTTATTCTTCTTGAGTTCTTGAAGAAACTAATCTGAACTTATCAAGGAATTTCTTGTGGCGTTCAAACCTGACTTATCAAACGGATCATCCATCCCCGTTTGTGGCGTCTTCATCATACCAAGGTTCTTGCTTTGCTAAGCAACGGGTCGCGGTTTCCATCAAACTTGATAAACCTTGTGGGTTTGTTTTTCAGATTTGGTGACGGGTTTCGTCACGTTGTTGGCGTGGTTCGTATCAAGCTGACCCCAATTGATTGGGACAAATGCTTGGTTTGGTTTGGTTTGGTTTGGAGTTAATTAATTATTAGGCTTTTATATATTTGGACAAGTTCTGATTTTTGCTTTTGAATCCATTTTCGTATTCTTTTGCCTCTTTCAAATGATTCCTAAACATTCCCGAAATGCTTCCTCTTCCATATTTGCCGAGACAACGCACTTGATGTGACATTTGCTTCTTTTTTTTTTCTTACACTTATCAGATGCTTAAGTTATTGGTTATTACTTTCTAGTTTTCCCTCTTCAATGTGTGGTTCTTAACTGCATTAAGTGGGCATCCTTGTTAATAGAATGCTTGATTAAGAGCATTGCCAGCTATATACGTCACAATGCCTTTCTATATCTTACTAAGCTATCTACCACTTGCACCTATAGGCGGTTTGTACTGAAGCTGGTATGTTTGCATTGAGGGAGAGAAGGGTTCACGTAACCCAGGAAGATTTTGAAATGGCTGTGGCTAATACCAAGAAAAATATGTCCTTGCGGAAGCTGTGGAAGTGATTCTTTCAGTTGATTGCTTTGTTTCTTTTCTCACTCACAGGTACAGTTCAAAACTTCCCGGGCATCTCCTTTCAGAGACATCTTTCCTTCTGTTGTACTTTTTATCTTATTTTTCTACTCATCTTCTTGTCTCCTTTACACCATTTGCATTGAATTAACTTAACATTCACTAGTATTTTTCTTGATGTTTTGTGAAATTAAATGCCTGTTCATTAACAATTGCCATGCACTTCAATGTGTCTCGAGGTCGCAGTTGGTCCATAGTTCCTTTGTTTTTTAACTCCTGTAAGTGTCTTGCGATGGCTAGGGTAGTGGAAAGATAGAAATGAATGTCACCCTTTGCCCTCAAACCCTGAACGACCGAGACTTTAAAAGATTGTGCATATTGTAGGTGTCTGTCTTAGAAAAGCGGCATGTTTGGTAACAATTTACCGCTTTCTTGTTTTTTGGAAACAAAAATGAAGTGAATTTGAATATACAATTGTTCCCATCCTAGTTTCAAGAATTAAGACCTATTTATAACTTTCTAAACAGTTTGTTAAATAAGTTTTATTTGTTTCGTTTTTGGGGGGGTATTTTCAAAAACAAATTTCATTGTGTTTGAACTCACAGTATAATAACTATATAATATCCTCATCTAAATGAAATCTCATGAATTGTTAGTTTCGTGTCATCTAATACCTTTAAGACAGCAAAGGTAATTTTTGGGTATGTTGATGTTCCTAGATTGGTTTCCTCAATTTTTGTCAAGTTAGGCTATTCATGTCTAGGCATAATAGTTGTATCTTTCAGAAAGTATTATTATGAAAAAAAAAATTCTCATATTTATTTAGCTAAAACACAACAAAATCTCACATTAAATTTAAGTTTAAATCTGTCCTAGAATCTCAAAAAAATTCAAAAGAGGAGCTCGCCCTATGTTTCAAAGTACCTAGGATTTAGCCTTTAATTAATAATTGCTCTAAATTGGATGTTCTCACTATTTATTCTAGTATATATTCCATATTATATGTCTAAGGTAAAGTTATAAAGTGGTGTTTATTATATCTGATCTTATGCAACTTAAAATTGATTATTCAAAAGAAGAGATTGAAAATAATCAATATAGATTTTTTTTCTTCAAAAAATTAACTTTTTAAAATTGTTTATTTTACCTAAAAGCAAAAGCAAAAACAAAAGCTGTGACAAACAATTTGACTTCCACGGCAAAAAATCACGAATACCCTTAAAATATTGACTAATGAAAAAGAACATAGAAACCTTTCTTATTGTGGGTTGTGCACCACGGAAGATGGTACTATTATGAAGTTACCATAAACTATATGGAAATATGAAATATGAGAGAAAATCATACGAGAGAGTTTATATGGTTCGATTATGATTACTTGCATCCATGGAAGAGAGTACTATTATGAAGTTACTATAAACTATATAGAAATATAAAATATGAGACAGAAGATCATACGCGAGAGTTTATATGGTTCGACCATGATAACCTACATCCATGGAAGAGAGTATTATATTACTTAGCTCAAAACAGAGATAAAAGTAGG
>BRYE01000010.1:11280573-11285573 GCA_030159115.1 Actinidia arguta var. hypoleuca | reverse complement strand
ACCGCCGTGTTTGTGATCACGAAGTTTCTTTTTTTTATGCATCAGATTTGGTTTTGTCAAAATATTATGTTAAATTTAGCTATGTTTTTAACATACAAGTGAGGAGGTTTTTTAAAAGTATTTAAACCATGTTTGGGGTAAGTTTTTTTAACAATTTTGATTTTTGAATTTTTAGTTTTTAATAAAAAAAATTTTATCATTTGATTAAAATTTTATCCTAATCTATTTTAAGTTGATGACAAGTGTATGAAAATGTAAAAATTTTCATGTAATGTGAGAAAAATGAAAAAAAATATTTTCATTCAAAAAAAGCCATCTAATTTTTTTTTCTTTATTGATTTTTTTTCAAATTTGATAAGATAATATTTTACTTTTTTGATCTCCTCTCATCAAAAAGAATCGAATTAGTATAATTTTTTAATCAAATAATAAAAAAGTTCAATAAAAATTAAAAAATCAAAGTAGCTAAAAAAATCATTCCCCTAGAGCTGCAAATTTGGACCTGGACCGGGCCCGTGAGCTCGCCCGAGTGCCGACCCGGGACTATAGCAAACCGGTTAAGCTCGGCCTGTTAAGATACTCGTCCGAAGCGATCCAGCTCAGCCGGCCCAATAGCCCGAATGTTGGGTCCGTTACTGTAGCAAAATTTTTAATTTGAATTTGGGAATCGAACTCAAAATCTCACACCCCAGAAATAAAGAAAAGTTGACTGTGATGAGAATCGAACTCAAGATTTCTCACCCTACACCGCTGTGAAATAACCACTTGGATCAACTACTCATTTGATTGTGTATGTGTTATATTTATTATATAAACTATTATTTTCAGAGTTAATGAAATAAAGAAAAATTGAGTGTGGTGGGAATCGAAGTCAAGACCTCTTAAAACAAAACGCAAGCAACACACCACTTGGACCAACCACTCATTTGTTAATACATGCGTTATATTTATTATATAAATACTTATTTCCAGAGTTTAATGAGTGATGATAAAAATAAAATATTTAATATATAAACACATATTACACGTAGTCAGAAAAAAAAATCGGGCTCGGCCAAACCCGAACTGGTATTGTAGCAACCCGCTATTGTAGTAGTTTGGGCTAATGGGTCAGGTTAAGAACAGCTATGGCCTAACAGTTTGGGTTAAGCCCGGATGGTACTGTAGCGGGTTGAGCTTAGCCCGACCCGTAGTCGGTTGGGCCTGTTACTGTAACGGATCGGGTAAGCTCAACTTGGCCCAATTTGCAGCCCTACATTACCCAAACATCTCTCATCCAGAAAATGATGCTTTGTGCGAAGAGAAGTGGGTTTGATTTAGAGGTAAAGACCAGATGGGAGAACACTTAGGAAGAGACAAGGCCCTTGTAGCCCCACGAGCAGAGAGAGCAAAATAATGGACGAGAGGGAAAACATATGCCATTTTGATGTCCAAAAGTTGGACCACTGCGTCTAGAGCTACAAATTTAGGCCACGCCCGCGAGCCTGCCTGGGTGCCGACTCGAGACTATAGTAGGTCGGTTAAGTCTGGCCCATTAAGATATCCGTCCGACTCAAAATCTATTACTGTAGTGGTCGCGGGTTGGGTAGAATTTTTTAAACCCGACCTGTTAATAAATTCAGCCCATTTTAACCCGTTAACAGGCCCGAATCGTCCTTCCAAAGCGGCCAATAGCCCGAATGTTGGGTCCGTCACTGTAGCAAAATTTTTAAAAAAATTTAGTTTGAATTTGGGAATCGAACTCAAGACCTCACACCACACACGCTGTGAAATCATTCATTTAATTGTATATGTGTTATATTTATTATATAAATTATAAATTCTAGAATTAATGAAATAAAGAAAAGTTGAGTGTGGTGGGAATCGAAAATCACTCAGCGTTTAAAAAAATATAAAGAATGTGTTGCCTTGGAATCAAACTCGCCACCTCTCATAACAAAACGCGGACACTTAACCACTAGCCTAACCACTCATTCGATGATAAAAATAAAATATTTAATATATAAATACATTATAATATAAAAAATGTGCTCGACCAAGTTTGGACTGGGCCAAATCCAGACTGGTATTATAACAACTCGCTACTGTAGCAGTTCGGGCTAATGGGTCGGGCTGGGCACAACTATGGCCTAACGGTCTGGGTTAAGTCCGGACTAGTACTATAGCGGGTTGGACTTAGTCCGACTCGTGACTTTCTTGGCCTGTTACTGTAGCGGGTCGAGTAAGCCCAACCCGCCCCAATTTGTAGCTCTAACTATGTCATTTAGACAAGTTTCTCTAAAGTTCTTTAATTTGAAATTTATGGTAAAATTAAAATATTGTGGGCTCACTCTAAAAATGAATTTTTCATCTTTAGTGATTTTTTTTTTAAATTAGACAATTTTTTTTATATTTTTGGACTCCTCTCTTTAAGAGGTACCAAAAAAGTATAATTTTTTGATCAAATAGTGAAAAAGTTCACTGAAGACGAGCAAATTCGTAACCAAAATAGTTCAAAAAATTAAAATAAACTTTCAACAAATGATGAAAAAACTCACTAAAAATAAAAAAATTATAAAATTAGAGCAACTAAAAGTACTTACCCTAAACGGGGCCCAAGAGTTACTAAAATGATCATTTATGCAAAAAAAATAAACAGTTAATCAGATATGGTTATACCACATGATTGGATCATTTTTAGCCGAGTAACAAGTATATTTTTCACAATAGACCTTCTATTAATTTAAAAAAATATATTATTAAATCATGTGACTATTAATATATAATTAATATGATTTTTTGCATATATTATCTTCTTGGCATGCCTTGGTAAGATGAATAGATCCGATTAGCAAAACAAACAAAATAACGTCTTTTAAGGCGTAATACTTTGCAAATTACTGCAAAAACAACTTCATACTCATCGATCCCTAAAATAATAAAATAACGAGACTTTGCGTCGCAATTTATCTTCCACTGGATCTAAGGTCCAGACGCTTTTTGTCATTGATCATGAGTCATGAAACCGAAACCTACCTCGTTGCTATTCTTAACAACGAAAGAAGGCATGCTTTGGCATCTTCTTGTTTAACAAAATAACTAATAGTTGTTCGACTCTTGAACTATAAATTGTTTCTCTATATCCACATTTTGAGAAAACTAAAAAGCAAACTTATTATAATTTACCTAATGAAAGATTTACCTTTTACTTTAAATAAATTCAAAAAAATTATAACCAGAATAATAAAATCCAGGTCCAATTTGGCTTAGTTTATTTTTTATATTATTTTGAAACTGATTCGGTTTTTGAGCTTTTTTTATTTTAGTGAACTTTTTCCACCATTCAATCATAATTTTATATTTTTCGATTCTTCTTGATGAGAGTAATCTGAAAAATATTAAAAAAATCACAAAAGACAAAAGAATTGGCTAATTTTCTGAATAAAAATATCTTCTATTTTTTTATTGATTTTTTTTTTAAAATTCGAGAGAATTTTTTATATTTTAACAAAAATATCTTCTTTTTTTAATTGTTTTTTTTAAAAAAAATAAGCAAACTTTTAATATTTTTAGATTTCTCGTCAAAAGAGGATTAGAAAACTATAAAATTTTAATCAAACATTGAATAAAATTTATTAAAAATAAAAGAAATGAAAAATCAAAATAATTTTAAATTTTCTAAATAAATTATGATAAATTACATTGATCTATCATGAGGTTTACTATTAATAAAGATTTTCCTAGTGTTTGAAAAATTACAAAACTTCCCTTAAGGTTTAGAATTATATTTAAATTTTCCCCTCGTTAGATGACGGTTAAGTGAACTGACATTTTTTGATGACATCAGCATCAAATTTTAAGAAATTAGCCTTACGGTCTCTCTCACTCTCAAAGCACGCGCGCGCACACACACACAAAACTCTAATTATATGAAAAACGAGATAACTGTGCATTGCCCCAGCCATCACCATTTCTCCAAATCGCCCACAGGCGCCGGCACTATTCCTCTCACACCCACACTGACCCAAGCCCTTGCCCCCGCCACCACCGTTCTACCTAGGCCCTGCACCACTAAAAGCCCTTGTGGCGCTATTGCGTTCGTTCCTCACACTTCAGACCCTTGCCGCCCAAAATCAGGCCAATGCTGTTTGTTGTGGCAGCCGCCGTAGAAATCTATGTATACATTGTTGTGCTCAAAACGAATAACCGATCACACACATACAAAAGATAATAAAGATTTACGTGGTTCGGCCAACAATACCTACGTCCACGGAGAGAAAATAATAATCCACTATACCGAACGAATGGATTACAATGGAGGAGACTCACCTCTCAACTCACCCTCTCTCTCTGTCTTGCCTCTCAATCTCACCTCACAATACTCTGCTCTCAGCCCCAAGCAACACACACCGACAGACAGAAATCTAAGCACCTTGCCCTCCCTTTTATAGACCAAGGGAAGGAGGTGGTAGACTTACAAACAGATATTTAATTGTTATCCTAATCTAACTAGGAAACATAAAAGATAAACACTCTCAAGAGTCCTAGATAACTCGAGAGTTCCAATCTCACATGGACACTCCATGTGAGCCCTAACCGGACTTGGGCTTGGCTACTGGACTTGGACTCATCCAAGCGACCTTGGACTCATCCAGATGGACTGGACTCAACATACATCTATAGGTATGTGTGCGTGTGTGTATATCTATAGAGAGAGAGAGAGATTTGGTGACTTCAATTAATTAGAATTTTGATTTAATCAATTAGGATTTGGTCAATTAGGGTTCCTCGAATTATTATTATTTATTTATTTATTTATTTATTTTTTATTATTATTATTATTATTATTATTATTATTTTTATTTTATTTATTTTTTTTTTGGGGGGGGGGGCTTTAAATTTTAATTCACGTGGTAAGCGCTTTGGCTGCCATGGTTGATTTTGTGTTGGTGAATGATGGTGAGAGTGATTGTTGTCCTCTGGTGTGGGTTATTGTGGTTGCATGTGTGTGTGTGTGTGTT
>BRYE01000010.1:11248073-11253073 GCA_030159115.1 Actinidia arguta var. hypoleuca | reverse complement strand
ACATTTTGACTTGGGACATGAGGTCTTAAAGATCGGTCGAAGGGGGGGGGGGGCGTTAGATCATCCCAAAGTCTCTCTAGGAGTCAGCCCAAGCTTGTAACTGGCTACTGCTAATTCTTTCGAACATTCCTCAATCTCGTTATATGTCTCCCAATAATGCTTACTATAATTGCGGAGTCAATCTAATTGTCAGAAGAGAGTAAACGCCATTTGGCACCTATGACGAACCGAACTACAAATGACTCAGTGAGCTGGTAAAAGCTCTCAATTGATCCTGTGGGTAGTCGGTTGAACTATTTCAATCGAAGATCCCCTAAGCTCAAAGGGAACACTCGACACATCAATGCATCCAAGTGATTTCAGAAGGCCATCATTTGTTTGACATGACTAACGAGGGATCTTGAGTCCAACTTCCCATCATATAGTGTGAACTTCGGTGGCGTGAACTTTTTGGGTGGGTCCATTCCCTCATTGTCTCAGAAGAATGGTGTTTGGTACCTTGAGACTTTCCCTTAGCACGGGCCTAGTCGTGTGAGCTATTGATCCTGTTGGAATGATGACTTTGTCTGATGTCGTTGCTATTTGATTATTGAACTTAGCACGTAGATTGCCTTCTCAGTTCCGCTTGGCATTGAGTGTCTCGCAGAGATCCATGCTGGAATGGGTTTGGCTTGGCAACACTCTCTGCTTACTCGATGCCATGGATTTGCTATCGATTCGAATCTCCACGTTAACATGGAATTGGTGCTATCTCCTATTCAGACCTTCCCGGAGTGGGGTTTTTGATCTTTTAGATCTTTACTCGGATGGTCCTCCCTCTACCACTTGGGCCAACTTCATCATTCTATTATCAACCAAGATCTGTGCCATTTTAGCCAATTGGGTTTGCAGACGCTTCATGGTTATGTCCCGGTTATGCCCTCTTTCAGGGAGCAACTAACCTGGTTTCTACCTAATGGTGGCCCTCTGGGCATCGACTAGTAGTTTTCCTCCTCTATCCCTAGGAGTCCTGGGAGCATTTCCCACAGACGGTGCTAATTGTGGGGGATGAGTTTGGGAAAAAAAGGAAAAGAAATCGAGGTTAAACACTTACATCGGTCCTGCGGGTAGCGAAGGTGGCTGCAGACAATCACTTGTAGCAATGGCCTAGCTGTGACACAGAAATAATGAGATCTGCCACAAGAATTATTTTTGGAAAATGGTTCTCTAATGGTTAAGTTAGATGACTGACAAACGTATGTAGAAGGAGATAGAGTCAACTTTTTCATCTGAAGTTGCATACCTTTTATAGAATAAGGGCTAGCCTTATATAGCATAGCTCGGCAAGTGTCTGAACGTGCTAACTACTGTATCAGTAAGTAGGTGGCTAACCTAATCATGCTTATAGGGCCTAGTTGGTAGCATGCCATCATGCCGTCGATGTCTTGATCCAGGCATATGGTCTGTCAAAAGAAAATTCGTCGTGCAAGTTACCTTTTGTCTCCTAAAACGCCTCGGGATTTTCGTTCACTATTGTCTCTCGGTCAAACTTCGGCGCAGTCACCCTACCGAGCTTGCTATAGAGCGACAACTCAGAAGTGATGTTGGCCTTAGCTCAAACAATACCAGTGCTTGGTAATGTCTCGACCGAGCTCTAGCATAGGGATCCCCGAGAGTTCTTCATAGAGATGGCCTTGCGGCGGTGCCTACCCTAGCAAGGCCTGAACTTGTAGTTGTGTATTTTATCCCCTAACAGGTATGTACTTCTTTTTTTTTTATTAATTTCTTATTGTTCATCTTCGTGACCATCTATATATGTTTTTAATCACATTGGAATATTACCTCTCCTGAATTCTTACATTACATGAGTTACTTGGGACATGTGAAATAATGCAGTTACACAATAAATAGTAACCATATCTAATAAGCAGTCCTATTTACCGTCTTTGAGTTGAGATCAAGAAAATTTTTATGAATATTTTGGTGTCACATAGCCAACTAATTATGGACCTCCCAATTTGAATAACCTTACAATTTTCAAAAAGTTGTAATGTGGTTCCTCCATTCTAATCCATTAAAAATGTGAGAGGATAAAATATATCAAGCTTCACTCCCAACTGAGTTTGGATGAACACCACTACCGAACTATTGCTTCATAGTAAGTATGGTCGATATTTTCACACAATAGCTCTGTTGGTGAATTTATCCTAGCGGAATTTTTCGAAGCCGAGCTTCATGGTCAAAGGGAACGTACACGATAAGTTTTCTCTCCCACTCGCACATATGGGCTTAAACACTGATGATGCGATGATCTAGCCACCAACCACACCCTAGGGGTATGATTGGGTTAGCCACCTACTCACTAACATAGCAGTCGGCTTGTCCTCACACGCGCTGAGCTACACTATAAAAGGAGACATACCCTCTCTCATAAGTAAGCAAGACTAACTTCCTTTCTTTAAGACCAAAGCCAATAACTTTTCTCTTGCTCTCTTCTCTCTTTTTTCTTTTTTGGTCACTAACTTGACCATCAAAAAGCCATCCCCAAAATAGCTCCGGGTGGTCCTTCTCACTATTGTTATCTTGTAGGCTCGACCGAACAACATCCAACCATCAGGAACCCCTTGTCAGCCACCACTATTATTTGTGTTCGATTTTCTCTCATCTCCACAATCTCACAATTGGCGTCGTCTATTGAAAATTGACCCTAGACATATCAAAGTTGGTTCGGATGGCATCTAGGAGCAATAACAATAGTAGAGGCATCAAAGAAGCCCAAGGGGAGTACCCTCTTGTGCCAAACATGTTGAGTGAGAGGAGAATGAAGCTACTGAACGATGCTCAATGGGCGGCCATGGGCCCTTCAAGGCAAAGGTCAGGTCAGTATGTCCCCGCTGCTGGTGAAATTACAAATATGCGGCATAAGGCGCATGCAGGGCGACATGAAAGAAACAGGCAAGTCTTGATGGCCAATAACCTGAAAATGCTTGCCCACAGGGTAGGTGAACTATCATCCTAAGTGAGGGCGATCAAGTGAGAGGCCTTACCTAAAGGTACCTCAAAAGGTGAGCAAGCTCTTTCGTACTATGACGAGGTAAAAAGTTAGAGCGACAGTCAAATTGTAGCTTCGGGTTGGCATAAGATTTCACCGAGCTGAGCTGATTCCCGTGTGGAGCTTCTCCATGCTTTGAATGCCAAGCAAAGTCAAGAAAAAGGTGACCTCTGGGAAAACTAATTGTTAGAGCAACTTCTACTACGAGATCAATCCTCCTAGAAAGGTTAGAGGCCAAGACCCTAAGGTCCGCACAGATGGAATAACTCCTGCCGAGGTACCAAACCCCATTCAAGCTCGAGATTGAAGGAATGAAACCTTTGGAAAAATTCAACCCTCCAAAATTCACAATGTACAATGGAAAATCAGATCTGAGGTCACACATCAGCCATTTTTGACAAATGATGGTGTTTCCCTCGTGCTTAGGTAACCATGGGTTGAAATGGTTCAAGAAACTGCATTTGAGGTCAATCGATAATTTTCTCTAGTTGTTTGAGTCATTCGGGGCTCAGCTTGTCATCAATACCGAATGGCATGATTTCCCTCCTTACACTTTAAAAGGGAAAGAACGAGAGTTTCGTAATTACATGAAAAGGTATTAGGAGTTGCACAATGAGATCGAAGGGTGTTCCGAGGAGCTCGCGATGGTCAGCTACAAGCTGAACTAACTCTAGGTGAGAAACTTTGGGATGATTTAATGCTTTAACCCCAACCAACTTCCTAGACCTCATGTCTAGGGTGGAAATGTACGCAAGGTTAGAGGACGATGTTAAGTAGGTCGAATGAGTGGCAGGGACATCCTCTCGGGGAGATGGATTGTTCAAAGGACGCAGGGAGAGCGCGAAGGATGGGTAAGGTGAGTCCATGTGATCTTCAAGGAACCAATCAATAAGCAAGTTTTTCTAAAGTCCATGATTTGAACTTAGAGTAAAGTTGTCAGAATGTCAAATTACCTTGGACCTGTGCCATAACTATTTGAACCATTTTTTTATAAAACACGCTAAGATGATCATACATACAAAAAAATCAAATTGATATGAGATGGGTTGTCAAATGATTGAATCACATTTGTCTTCAAAAAATGATCAATCAGTTGAAAATAATACTTGATATTCTAATACAATGATCTTGTTAGATTATATTTACCATATTTACTATATATTCAGAATATATTCTGATACAGAATATATTCTGAATATATGGTAAATATCTCCCTAATTGATAATTAGAATATATTCTGATATAGAATATATTCTGATTGATACGTTACCTCATTTACATTATTGTTATTTCCTTTATGTAAATAATACCTTTCTGATATTCCTCTATATAAAGAGGACATGTGTATATTCAACTTAACTTAATACAATATACAGTTTATTCTCTCTCTCTACAATTTCTAACAAGGTATCAGAGCCACGTCCAGTGGCCTAACTCTTCCTTCCGTTAATTACCGGCACCGTTCCGGCTCTCATTGGCAAAGATCAACCCACCAACCACCGGCACCGTTCCGGCATTCATCGGCAAACACCAACCTCGCCGATCACCACCCAATATCGTCTCGGGTTTCTTTCAATTTCACTCAAAATCATATTTTTATAGTACCATTGTGTTCCTATCGACGAGACGAGTCCAAAACACCAAAAACAGTCGAAAACATACATTCAACGCGCCCTCACGCGCCGTCCAGTGTTGAAGACCAACGGTCCACGCGCTACAGCAGCACGTCAGCGCCACGCCATCAACGCGTCAATGCCACGCTAACGCCAGTTTGACGCCACGTCAGCGCCACATCACTGCTACGTCAGCGCCACATCACTGCTACGTCAGCGCCACATCAACACTAGTCAGTGCCACGTCACTACCACGTCAGCATTGCCACGTCAGCGCTTCCCGATAAATTACACTTCCAACCCCCTATCCTTTTGAAAATTACAATTTAGTCAAAAAATAAATAAATAAATAAAAA
>BRYE01000010.1:11213073-11215573 GCA_030159115.1 Actinidia arguta var. hypoleuca | reverse complement strand
AAGATGAACGTAATTAAATACTATTCGAAACTAATGTATGCATTTCAGATGCTACTTGAAGTATTTTCAATTTCGATAAGACACCTAAATAATTCAATTTCTAAAATTGTTACATACGAAAAGAAGTCTTGAGGAATTGCATCACTATCAAAAGTAAAGTTTTGATATACCTGCGCACACTTCAAAATGGAAGCCAATTGATACAAAGATGCCACTAAATAGTGCAATAAAAGACATGTAGCAGCCCCAGGAATGTGTTTTCCATGATAAATCTCTCCACGAGTCCTTAATCCAAAAGGCTATTCTCCCATATTGCCTTCTTTTTGTTAAAAATTTTACCATTTTTTACTTTCCACAAAAAGATGTCACTCCCGAACCAAATTCCACCACTCAAAACATTCAACTCCTATTTTCCATACAAACTCACAATGTAAAAATAAATCATCTACATTTAGTGATTGTTAACTCACAATGTAAAAATAAATCATCTACTTTTAGTGATTGTTACAGACCGGACGTGCAGGGGCGGCGCCACATTGAAACTGATGGGGTCAGTTGAACCCATTAGCCTTTGAAAAATATTAAAAAAATAAATAAATTTAGTGTTATATATATATTTTTAAAAAAAAGTTAAAACACATGAAAGAAATATATTTAACTCCATTAATCCACCTATAAAGAATTTGTGTTTAAATATTTGCATGACATCGTTAACAAAAGTTTTTGGAACTGCCACTGCGTACGTGAGGTACTTCCCATCACCAATCATCACGTTGTTATGAACAGCCATCATATAAGATCTTGACTGGTTTCTTTTTCTAAACTCCCTCCAAAACCTTATTAAAGGAGTACGCAAGCAAGACAAAGGAATGAGTGGTTCGCCAAGGAAAGGAACTCGAGGCTGA
Source organism: Actinidia arguta var. hypoleuca (assembly GCA_030159115.1). Lineage (NCBI taxonomy): Eukaryota > Viridiplantae > Streptophyta > Magnoliopsida > Ericales > Actinidiaceae > Actinidia > Actinidia arguta. The sequence goes on along the minus strand of BRYE01000010.1, from coordinate 11,214,668 downwards.
AGAACTTCAAAGGTTAGATGTTATGATGTTGAAACGGTTGATATGGAAATAGCACTAAAGAAGTGGGAGTTCTTAGAATTTGTGATGTAATGAATTCTATCATCGTTTTCACATATGAAAAAAGAATTATATTTTTAAGTATAACACATCTTTTATATTTAAATTTCAGTCATCAATAATTCTTAATCATAAAAGTATCCCACCCCATATACTTTAAGTGAAATTTAATCGATTACCTTGTAGGCATAACCCAAACACCCCATGCCTAAAAATTTAATAAAGGATTGTCCTTAAAAAAAGAAGAAGAAAATACGTCTATACAAAAAGAAATATAGTACAACAAAATTAATAAGAGTGTATTGCATTGTCAATTTTTATATTGGCTCAAACATTTTCTTGACCATCTTACGTGCCAAATTTGCCATTCTAGAATTTGAATAAAGGGCTACTTTTCTACCAAAAAAATACAAAAACAAATGTACAACACGTTAGGAAGACGATAATGACTATCAATTTTGAATCCTTCGGGTGCACTGTTATGGAGTAAAGTCAAAACGATAAAGAAGAAGAGAGTAATTATACACCAAGAAAGCACCTTAGGAGCAGGGGCGAAGCTAGGCAAGGCCTTGAAGGAGCTATAAACCCCCACCCCCACCCCTAACTTTCAAAAAAGTACAAAAATTTATTTAAATTTTTAAATTTTTTACACCTTAACCCCCTGAAATATATTATAAATTTTTTTTTTATACTTTAGCCTCTACTGACCTAAAATCCTGGCTCTGCCCCTGCTTAGGAGGATGAAGACGGCTGATCTGTTGTCAAGAAGGGCGTGCCATCTTAGAACAGTCAATTGATTGAAATGGAGGGAGATCACGATCTTGAGTGTTCAAGCAAGTGCGGATAAGATGGAAATGGGTTATTTGCTGAGATAGGTTACATTTGTGGGCGATGGCTTGAAACTGTTTGGGATCCATTGGTGTTCGTTTCAGAGGGGTGGTGGCGGTTGTTATTTTGATGCCTAATTTGGGGCAATTTTGGAAAATAAAAAGTAGAAAATAATTGGGGGTATTTTCGCTTTTTTAAAGTAGAGTAGATATCATGACATGAAAATAACAGCCAACTTCAGTGACATATCTGTAGAGTCGGCCCTAGATAAGCCCAGCAAGCCATTGAGTTTGGGCAACCTCAGGACAGGGCAATCATCAGGCCTCTCAAAATTTTTATTTTTTCCTTTATAGCTTAGATGACTTTTTTTGATAATGCATTAATAGTACGAAGACAATTATATTGGGATAAAAAATGAGCAGTCTAAGCGTCGGAGCCGGCCCATCATATCTGCAACACGAACCAAGTGAAATTATGTAAAAATAAGATGGTTTGTCCTTTTTCTGCACAATTGCCAGGTTTGTACTTTGTTCCAAGCAACGCATGAAAAAATTGTAAAGTATTGACAGAAATTATCACCATATTTAAAAAGTTAATTCCTAAGAAAAAGCATACTTATGTAACTCAGTCTGTTCCTTATCATTGCTTCACTCATTATATGTCCATCTCATTCTTCATATTCCTCTACAGTTCCAAAAATAAAAATTAAA
>BRYE01000010.1:11140573-11145573 GCA_030159115.1 Actinidia arguta var. hypoleuca | reverse complement strand
TCGAGGTGTGAGGCAAAGCGCATACCTTGTTGAACCAAAATGCAAGTTATAAAAAATAAGTAGACTGGGAAAATAGGCAAACTCGGTCACAGAATCTTGCACACAACAGACTGTGTTCACAAGAACAAAAAAACAGGGAAGAAAGAAGAAGAAACCAAAAACATAAGGGAAAAAACAGAATCTTGCCCACAGACACACACTCTGCTCACAGACATAATCACAAGAACAAAAAAAAAAGAGAAATGAGGGAAGGGGAGAAAAAGAAAACAGAAGGGGGAAAAGAAACAAGAAAAGAAAGGGAGAAGGGGGGGGACAGAAGAAGAAGAAGTAACCAAAACAAGTCACAACAGCAACAGAAGACGAGGACCAAAGAGCCAATTGTAGAAGACCAGCGCTAGTCGAAGAACCCCCCAAGCTATATTTCTGCAATCCATCTATTGAGTTAGAATTAAGGTATTTTACAATCCAAGAAGTTATATGTTGTGTATGAGACCTGATTTGGTTAGTTACAACCCAAAGATAGACGGCCCTGATCTATGAATCAAATTCTGGTTCTCAAAATCAAGTCCCAGGCTTTTCATAAACCTCGCCACACTTGGAGCTTAAGCCCAAGGAGTACACTTCAAAATAAAGAAAATGCTTGCTTGGAGCTTAAGCCAAAGGTTAGTTACAACCCAAAGATAGACGGCACTGATCTATGAATCAAATTCTGGTTCTCAAAATCAAGTCCCGGGCTTTTCATAAACCTCGCCACGCTAAAATAAAGGAAATGTTTCAAACGCTTGGAGCTTAAGCCAAAGGTGCAATAGTCTCACCTCGCCTCGTACTTAGGTACACACCTAAGCACACTTTTAAAAACACGGCCCAACCCCCAACCTTATTCACCAATATACAAGTCTAAAAGTCCCACACAGCAGGGCGAATGAGAGTATCAGGGTGCCATTTAGGAGAAGGGATTACAGCGATGTAGGAGGGACACACTCAACAAGAAAATCCATCGTCAAAGCCGAGAAGGGTGCAATAGTACAATCACAAACAAAGAGTGGAAGAGCTAGGGCATAGGCTTAATCCAGCGGAGCAAACTTGAAAATATGTACCCGCATTAGTGGATTGACCTTTTTATTTAACCAAGCTTGATTATCAAAAAAAAAAGTGGCCGAGCAAGTCATAGCTTGCAAACAGTGGTGGAGGCAAATCGAGTTCAGCTCAGGCAGCTGCCCCAATGAAAGTTTTCAAAAGTTATCAATTTTACCTAGTCTTAATAATTATTCAAATTATTCCTCAATATTAATCGCACGCACTTTCACCTCCCACATGAACCTGATCACAAATGCACTTCACCGAATGGCTGATCGATGGATTAGTGATAGCATGGTTGTATACATGGAGAGAGAGAAAGAGAAACATCTATGATAGCATTTATTATGAACTATCATGCAAAGCTTTTAAAAGACTAAAACTCACCAGGGTCTATTGTAAAAGTATACATTAGAAACTTTACCAATGGATATTCAAAAATATTTTATCGTTATTTATTAGGGAAGAGAGTTGTGTTTAGTGGTTGCCCCAATTGAAGTAAATTTCTAGATCCACCATACATGCAAAGGAGGTTTAAGCTCAAGCAACAGCTCACTCAGCCAAGCCAAGGGGGAGCTAAGCTTGCCCTACAACTCAAGCGGATGAGGAGCAAGTGCGTAATAATGATTTTGGGTGATAATAAACAGATTCTAATTAATTTTGTAGCAAACTTGGAACAGACAAGGTAAAGTCTGGTAGAGAAGTGCTGAAAAGAACTCAAACATCTGTTTAGCATTAACCGGGCGGGCTTTGAGAGCAAGTTGGTGTCCCAACACTCAATCCAACTCTATAAATTCATATTTGGACTGGTCAAGCACCTCAAAATAGTGCACCAGAAATTAATTATGGTTTTTAATTATTTTTTTGGCTAATTGCTTTTTCCCAAGTCTAAAAGACTTTGTTTTAACTAAAGATAGGTTTTAGAAGTTTTTATTATAAATGCATGTAAGCTTATCTTCGCTAGGTTTTTACAACTTTTTGCCTACTTTTCAATAGAGAGAGCTTTCTTCTTCTACATGGATTTCTAATCTCTTTGCTCAGGCTAGACATGAAACCACAAAGGATACTTTATAGGTATTCATTTGATTTATTCATTGTTTTTGCTAGAGTATAGAGTAATGGGTGTATTGAGCAGTTAGGTTTGGGTTGAGTAATTAGCATGGAGAGTAATTAGAGGGGTGCATATGTACTTTGTATTCTATATATATCATTACATGTGTGTATTAGGGTTAATCTACCTAATCTCACTTCTCAAACTAATATGGTATTAGAGCAGGAACTACCACTGCCACCGTAATCCACCACCACCCGTTGTTGTGCCCCCACCAAACACCATTAACAGCCCCACCCAAGCAAACCCTAACCACTCAAGACTCTCCCGATTAATCATGTGATCCCTGCAAACCCAACCCTCAGCTTCAAGAGTCACTGGATCACCACCCACCACCATCGCTGCCCTCCAATCGTCTTTCCAGCCAGTCGCGAGCCCTCCAACAACCTCGTCCACCCTCCAATACTTTGCCCAAACCTGCACCACCCTTGTGACGCATGCGCATACCTTTCCTGCCCTTGTTGCATCTCTTGCGACTACCACCAGCCTTCGTCACACCACCAACGACCCATCCCAACCTCCTCCAACTCTCCCTGCCTCTCATCATTCCTTGTGCGAACTCTGACAACTTCCGTTGACGTTTTCTATTCTTGGATTGCTCCTCGTGGCTCGTCTAATGGTTCTATGCCTTGTGTTCGTTATCTGACAGGTCTTCTGAATGGTTTCGGAGATCCGTATCAGCTCCGATGTTTGATCGTCGCATGCCGACTAATTGTTGTGGTATGATTTAGTTGGTTGCTGCTTTCGTTACAGTTGTTCATTCGTTAGTTCTTTTTTGGTGCCCCTCGTTATTAGTTGTTGGTTGATTATCCGTTGGTTATTGGTTCGTTGATATTGATACGAAATCCTCGGCTGCGTCTACTGGTTCTGGTTCTAGATCTGGTTTTAGTTTATGCTGTTTCTGGTTCTGCTTGTGGTCATGATTTTTTGTATATTACGGCTATTCAGCTCAATGGAAATAACTATCCCCCACAGGCCAAATTAATTGAGGTCTTTCTGACAGCCAAGCGACAGGATACGTGCTCCTCCCAATCGCAAGGTTCCCTCTTTTGCTACTTGGAAAGAGGAGGTGCTCACATTCGTATTTGATTGTGGAATAGTATGGAGTCTCAGAGTAGCAGTAGTTTGGTCTATTTGGACACGGCCAAATAGATGTGGGATAGAGCCAAGGAGATGTTATGTGGCATTGGTAATTTGCGGCATACTTACGATCTTCAACAGACTTTCTTCTCTTTATCCCTTGATGACATGTCTATTGAGGATTACTATGACTGGTTCCAAGGTGTTTGTGGGGAGATCGATTTGAGTGAGGGCATTTGTCGATGTTGTTGTCATAAAGCAACAACAGGAGTCCATGCATGTGGCTCGTTTCCTCTTTGGTTTGCCATCCTCCTTTGATGGGGCCCACTCTTAGATTCTTGGAGCTAAAGAACTCCCCTCTCGTAGTGACGTCTTTGGTCATCTCCGCCAGGCTATTTTACCGCCCGTTGTTCCATCTCCTACCGACCGCTCTGCTTTAGTTGCATCCCTATTGTCCTCCTCGTTTTGGTTGTGGTCAGAGTGGTTGCCCAGGCAATGATTTCCTCGTGACAATCGTAGCTTTGGTTGTGGAGGCCATGATTCAGGGGGAGGCGGCCGCTGTCGTGGTCCTCGCTTGTGCACTCATTGCGGCCAGGACAATCATAGTGTTGACTGTTGGTGAGATCTCCATGGCCGTCCTGCTACCCTTCAGGTCGCTATTGTTCCCGAGGCTGATGCTATGACTCTCTCACATACGAGTATCAACGACTCTTGGCCGCTCAAAAGACCTTCTGCCACTACTACAGACTAGTGCTTCAACTGCATGTGTTGCTACCCACAGTCTTTAGGTTATTAATTCCGGTGTCTCAGCTCGCATGACCAGCACCTCTTCCATCCTATGTGATGTATGTCCTGTTGGTCGTCCATCTCGCGTTACTCTTGCGGATGGTTCTACTTCTCGTGTTGTTAGTTTTGGTACCGCTAGTTTGTGTTCCTCCCTTTCCTTACTATCTGCCTTACATGTTCCGAAGTTTCCCTTTCCTTACTATCTGTTAGTAAATTTGCCAAGTCTTTAAAATGTTCAATCACTTTTTTCCATGCTCATTGTGTCTTTCAGAATTTCCAAATTCGGAAGAAAGAATGAAGATTGGTGGCAGGTTGAGAGCGGTGGCTTGTATTACTTTGATGCAGACATTCCTATCTCAGTGGCTCAATCGTCAGTTGACCCCTACGAGCTCCATGGTCATCTACATGTTGAGGCATTCACTGATGCTGATTGGGTAGGGTCTCCATCAAACAGGAGGTCCATTATTGGTACTGTACTTTTCTAGGTGGTAATCATATCACCTGGTACCACCTAGAAAAGTAAGATACTTACAGTAGTTGTGAGGTCTAGTGTCGAGACTGAGTACAAACTTATGGCTCATAATACATCATGTGAGCTCATGTGGTTGAAACACTTCTTGGAGGAGTTGATGTTTGAGGTTCAGTTACCTATGAGCATGTACTATGACAATCAAATTGTCATTCGCATTGCCTCTAATCCTGTGTTTCATGGAAGGACCAAACACATTGAGGTTGATTGTCATATTGTTCATGAGAGGAAGTGACCCATTTGTGTCTTTACCAAACCGTTCTTTAAGCCGCGGTTAGAGCTACTTTGTAACAAACTGGGATGGTGTGATGTTAACTCTCTGGGTTAATGAGGAGTGTTAAAGTATAGAGTAGTTGGTGTAGTGAGTAGTTAGGGGTGTGTTAAGTAATTAGTGTGGAGATTAATTGGAGGGGTGTA
>BRYE01000010.1:11130573-11133073 GCA_030159115.1 Actinidia arguta var. hypoleuca | reverse complement strand
GTCGATACTCCATTAGAAAACAATGTTCGTCTTAATACTACTAATGGTGAACCACTTTCTCCTACTCTCTACCACCAGCTTGTTTGCAACTTGATTTATCTTACTATTACACGAGCAGATATCTCTCATGCTATACATATTGTTAGTCAGTTCATGTTTGCTCCTCGGTCCACTTATTATGCTGCAGCCCTACGAATTTTACGTTATGTCAAAGGTACCATTTTTCACGAACTTCAATTTTCATCACAATCCAATATGACTCTCCATGCCTATTTTGATGTTGATTAGGCAAGCAATCCCACTTATCATCGTTCCACTATTGGCTATTGTTTCTTTCCCGATGATTTTTTGATCTCATGGTGCAGTAAGAAACAAACAGTTGTTGCTATATCCAGTACAAAGACTGAATATCATGCCATAACAGACACGACATATGAGTTACTTTGGCTTTGCTAGCTTCTCCAAGACTTGGGCATAGATTCTCCATCTGTTCCTCTCCATTGTGATGACTATAGTGCTATTTAGATTGCTCATAACGATGTCTTTCATGAAAGAACCAAACACATTGAGATCGACTGCCACTTTATCCACCATCACCTACTTCACGGTGTTTTGCATCTGGTCCCAATTCGCTTGTTAATCAACCTACTGATCTCTTTACCAAGACTCAAGTTGATTTCCAGTTTACCACCTTGAGTTTGAGGTAGAATATCTTTAGAATATATTCTGTATATATTCAGAATATACTCTGATATATATTGCATACCTAATTGAGCAATTATATCAAAGTATATTCTAAATATCTATTTGATTGATGCGCTGTTTTATTGTTATTTTCTTGTACATATTTATTCCTTTTTGGTTTTCCTCTATATAAAGAGGACTTGTATTTGGTTTTCCTTTTTGGTTTTCCTCATTCAATACGATATACAGAAATTCTCTCTCAATAATTTCAAAAATCAGCAAAGAGAGGAGGGATGGCTAGAGGATGTCCTAGTGATGACGGAGAGGTAGAGGTGGGCAAATCCAGTGTGCCCTCCCTAGAGCTTGTCAAAACAAATAAGCAAAATTGGAAAAGTTATTTGGTGCACATAATATTACACTGCAATGGTGCCTTCGAACCACTAAGATTAGAGTTGAATATTCGAATCAAATTGCAAACCATCAACCTCAAAGAAAGGGAAGAAGATGGATGGATGAGAGATGAGATGGGATGGGATGGGATGGGATGGGATGGGAGAAACAGTTTGTTCAAGGTTTCACGGGCTATAACCGGTTAACAGCCTTTTGCATTGAGTGTACAAATTACTCTAATGCATCCAACGGACAAAAACATTCTGGGGCACTGATCCCCAAAATTGCTATGGGGCATCCTTTCAGACTTGTATGCTAAGGGAAAGTTTTGTGTAAGCTTTATACATAAAAAATTGGGGAAATTAAATAACCTCTCTTGAGGTTTGTATTTAATATAGATTTTCCTCATTTTTTTAGAAATTATACTGCCTTCTTTGTCAAAGTTTATTTCTTGATAGATTAATGGAAAATTTAGAATTACTTTACCACCCTTACTTGATAGAGCCATTTTCTTTACTACACTCCTTTCCATCTCTCCCTCTATCAGACGTGTACTGCAAGTCTATCATACTAATACATAATATACACGTATATATACACACACATATAAGCATTATATATATAATTTATAAAGGAAGAAAGAGGGATAGGGTCTGGTGTTGGGCTGTTGATTTGTGGGTCTTGTTTCTTTGTGTGTGTTTTTTTGCTTTTTTTCAATAATGCTTTTTTTCAATAATGCTATGTGTGGGGTAGTTGATTACCTAATATAAAGGAGGAAATTGAATATATACACCCGTAGTGGTGTATTGATGATTGACGGATGTTCCTAGGCAATGCTAGTGGCTGGGTTGAACTACAAGATAATAACAGTGAGACTGGCCACCGGAGTTGTCCCGAGATAGCTCTCCGACAATCAAGTTACACCATCAGAGGTAACAAGTGAATGTAGTGAGAGTAAGAGTGTGTGTGTGTGTGTGTGTGTGTGTGTGTGTGTTCGCTTAGAATGGCTTAGATTGCATACCTTTGAGACGAATTCAATGTTTTGATCAATAGGAATAATTTTTTCTCTTTGGATATTGTGTCCTAAAAACCTGACACTAGTTTGGAAAAATTTCATTTTTGATTCTGAAATAACCAAACCACTTTTGATAATAGCATTTTTTAAAATTCTTAAATGTTTAAAATGTTGATCAATAGATGAAGAGAAAATTAAGATATCATCTATATAAACAATACAAAATTTAGAATGAGGAATAAAGATCTCATTCATGATATTTTAAAATTCTGATTGAGCATTTTTTAGTCCAAATGGCATAACATTCCACTCAAAATGCCCAAAAAGAACTGTAAAAGCAGTTTTGTATCTGTCCTTCTCAAGAATTTGAATCTGCCAATATCCAGATTTTAAGTCAAATTTTAAAAATAC
>BRYE01000010.1:11078073-11083073 GCA_030159115.1 Actinidia arguta var. hypoleuca | reverse complement strand
ATGAGTGTCAATGAGTTTCTCGTTTACCTGATTACTTAATAAACAAAACTAATATTTTCATCATATTTATTTTTTTGTTAGTTTTCATTTTTAATTTTATTTTTAATTTTTTTAATTTTTAATTTTTTTAATTTTTAATTTTTAATTTTTAATTTTTAATTTTTTATTTTTTATAGCTTTATAAGAAATCTCTATTTGGCATAAAAAACATAAGAGTGAGAATAGTGGATATATATAGAGTGAGAGTTTGTGTAGAGAGAGTCAAAAGAGAGCAATGGAAGTACATATATAGGCATATGATTTTTTTCCTCCAAATCAGTCACATGAGTATCATGTCATCAAGTTTTAGCAGAATTTTAAATGGAATACTAATGGAAGGGGTGAAAGTGATAACTTTTAATAATTAAGGGAGTGTAAATAAGCTATTTTTTATATGAAAGGGTAAAAGTAATAAACTAATAATAATTTAGCTGATGTTTATATAATTAAGCCGGTAAGATAACTGCTACTTGCGTCAATCCTAAAGTTATCGTCCATCTAAATTTGTGGATCAAGTGTCAAAATTAACATAAAAAATCATGAACATAATAATTAATAGAGCAAAATGCAGTGACCTTAGGTTTGCATTTAATATAGATGCATCTATGACGTTTGAGAAATTACATTCCCCTTGCACCAGGTTTGAAGTTGCATTATAAAAAAACTCTTCCATTTGATGATATTAGCACATTATTCATCCGAAATTCCCATTATATCCCTTAGAAAAAAAGTTAGCAAACTTGACCATAGAGAAATAGAGTAAGAGAGGAGAGAGAAAGAAAGAAAGAAAGAGAGAAAGGGGGGAAGGCAAAAAGAAAGGCGAATAGAGATAAAGATTGAGGAGGGAAGAGAGAGAGACCCACACCGCAGGTCACTCAAGCATAGAGAGAAACCTGGCCCTCGCCATTACCGCTAGCCGAACATGAGCGACCCAATGACTTAGGGTTGTTGTCACCGATTGAGCTAAACTTTGTCGTTCATGGCTCACTCAATTGTCAATGACCTAGGGTTGTCTTTGCCTTTGCCACTTCCGCTAGCTAAACTTGCAGAGAAAGATGGTTGTGGTTGCCACTATTGTTCACCGCTTAATGCTAGCCACTCCCCAACTACTTATGCTTGTGTGCTTATAGTCAGATTCATCCCCAATTGATACCCCTTATCGAGCCCTAATTGATAACCTATCTCCCCTTGTCTTAACAAACCCAATTTGGGACGAGTTTACAACAAAATTGAAATTATTGAGCCCTAAAGTCTTAAACCCCAATCACATATAACTCTTTCTATCTATCTATCTATCTATCTATCTATCTCTACAAACCCAATTTGGGTTGAGTTCATAACCAAATTGAAATTGTTGAGCTCTATGGTCTCAATTCTCAAACTCAATCACAAACACTCATCTCCCTTTCTCTAGAATATTTCTTTTGGTTTTTGATAATGGCGGTTAGGTGGTTTTCAACTGGGGTAATTGAGTTGTGACGTCATACCCAAATTGAAAAAAATGATAAAATTGAACCCACCAAAATATAGTTTGGTTTGTTTGTGTTTGATTATTGTTGATGTATTTTATTCATGTGAGATATGGGCTCACTATTTTGTTTCTTTCAGAACATGGATTTGAACTGAGTTCAACTCCTAGTTTACAATGATGATGCACTGGATCATTTTAGAGATGTCCATGACATACTTGACGATGTAAGGATAGAGAGGCCGAGACCAAACGTGTAACGCCCCGCAACCCGGTCTATGCGGATCGACGGTACGTCACCGGCTGGCGGCTTGCCGCCAAGGCCTACTTATCTTTAACTTGTGCATACTCATTCAAATTGGTATAATTTTTCTTTTTCGGAAGCGTCATAATATTGAAAATAATAAAGTAGAGTGTGCACACTGTATACAGAGCTGTGCCTAAGTTTTAAACTTTCTACATACATCACATGGCCAAATTAAGTTATGCATGACGTGGCCGTACATCACTACATAATATAGGGTCTAGCCCTTACAAAACAACATAAGGCCATTGGCCACAAAACTAAAGTCTACTTGCTATCTTCTTCTTATTGCTCCTCGGACTGGTCTCTTGAAAAAGTTTTCAAAAACGTAAGCTAAAAGCTTAGTGAATAACAACAGATGCATGAACATAAAATACCATGGATTATTTCATAACATACTTATATCATTTAACTTAAACATGTGAGCATACATATCTTTTCTAAAAACATAAACTTTTATAAACTTGAAGCTCACAGAATCTTGGCATACTTGATTTTGTACTCGTACATATCATATACTGAAACTATGATAACTCGGCTGAATTGGATGACCATATAGGTCGGGTGGCTCTTTTGGCCAGAGATATCTCACTTTGTAGATGGAACTTATTTTATGTCCCCCATCTACCTTAGGAACTTAGGTTAGATTAAAGTCCCACCACAGGGGACCCCGAGTGTCACTATACTTGCTTATCTTGAACATACTTAGTTTTTCTTATAAATCATGCATCCATGGATTTCAATACATAGCATAGTAACATTGCGTACTTTGAAAGGCATGGCATTCATATTTAGAATATAATCATTGATGTATTAAAAGCATGGAAAAACGGTTACATATAACATAATACGTATTGAAAATACTTTTGAAGATACATAGGTTTTGTCCATGGCATCATGCTACTCACCTTGGTTTTCTTGGCTAAGTGCTACACTTGGCGTTCCTACACATATAGGACATACGATACAAAATGTCAATACTATGATCGAGAAGGTTTAAAACTAATATAACAACTCTCGACTTGACTAAAGGTATTCCCGCTCAAGGATAACTTACGCCCTAGGACGACACTCCTAGGAATAGGTTCAAGGATCCTAGGTTGACTATTAATGGCCAAAAATAACACTTGGCTATAATTCCTTCATCGCATCCCATTTATCTCACGACAATAAATATACATCCTAGGTCAATATCATTTGAAAATAGACTTAATGACCTTCAATTTGGTAGGTCATGAGTTTAAAACGCATCCCAAATGAAGAAGTTATGCCCAATGGAATAAAGACTAAATTTCTAAAAAAAATTGTGTTGCTAGTAAAATCTTAGGTTGACTTTAAACTTCAATATCTCATAATATATATGGAATTAAATTGTAAACTTTATGTCGTTAGAAATTTCTACGAGTCTATTTTTCAACGCTTCAAACAGTGTCTCAATCCGAATTTTCTAGAGAAAGTTATGCCCGTTTTACAAAACATGTCTGGGCTGAAAATGGTCTGGCGTTCGAATGCCAGGCAATCCGGCAAAATGTTAACTCTCTGGACGTTCGAACGTGGCGTTCTAACGCCAAGGAAAAAATGAAAATCACAACTCTGGACGTTCGAACGCTCCACAGAGGCGTTCGAACGTCGGCCGCACGCAAAAGCAGAAATGGCATGAAAACTTGCCAAAAACTTATCCAATCTTAACCCAAACTTCACCAAAGTTTTTATGGCTCAACTAAACACTCAAGAGACAACAATAACTCAAAATCAAACCTTAAAACTAACCCTAGCATGGTAGATCTAAGGTCAAAGTTTCAAAAACCCTAACATTTAATAATTTGGGATTTTTGTGTTAGCATTCAATTTCTTTGAATTGAGCTTCAATATACTTCAATTGGGACTTAAGGGAGTCCTCTAAACTCAACATTGTGCTTACTAAAGGCATCTAAGGCATAACCTAATTTCTTAAACTTATACATATACATAAAAATAGATTTTCTCACCTCCTCAAGCTTGGTAGAGCTTCAATGACTTCCTTAGGCTTGGATTTTGGACTCTCTCCAAGCTTTTCCTTCTCTTCCTTCCTTCTTTTTCCTTTCTTTCTTCTCTCTCCCTTCTCTATACGAATTTTTCTTGTGTGTGTGTGTGTTTGGTTTGGTGCTTGAAAGAAACACATGGGATTCAATCCCATGTGCCCACCTCCATATTTTTTTTTTTACAACCTTCCTCCTAATTGGTCATTTCATCTATTTTGGTTACTTTTGACCACTTTGATCGTAAAATACTTACAATTAGGTCCTAATAGGATTAAATTTTTACATTAAGACATGAATAAAGGAAATTTATGGGTTCGGGGTATTACAAAACGAAGATGCCAGAGTACTAGAGGGAATGAGAACCACATTTCGGTGTGTACTTAGTTGATCCACCAAGCAGGACTCCGTTTTCCCATTAGTCCACTGCTGAAGGAAGTTATGGCTCAGTGCCGGCTGACCTTCATACAGGTTTCGATGAGTTTTGTACTGACTATGTTTACGGTTGACACACTGATTCTGAGTGAAAATCTTCCTTTTAGAGTGCCAGACTTACTGGACATGTACAATGTGGTGCGCTTGAGGAGGGATCCCGATACCTATTTGTACACCGGTAATCACTATCTCTGGCTTAAGAATCCTTAGCAACGTCACACAAGGCTCATAACTGAGATCCCCAATAAGGACATGCATCTTAATGAATTTGTCTTGGTCCCTAAGGCCTAGTTGTTTCGAGATGGGGATAATGGCATGTATTCCTTCCCCAAGTGTAATGGACACCTTCTTGATAGTGAGCTCTTTTCCCCACTTTGGTTGCATTGATCTTGTCATGTATAAATATGTGACGTAGATGATATTAACCTTTTTCATCTCATTTGATCTTTTTGAAAATTCAATGATCAATTCTCTACGACATTTGATCAGTGTGCCAAGGCAATCGAAAAAGTTAACAATTGTGGCAGGCCTACGGACGTGAAGACTCTTCTTCGATATGAACCGATCTACTACCATGTCATTCCATACCGAGATGAGCAACTCGAGCAAATCATCAAACTTCTTTCTCTACACGTCCGAGAGAGAGTCCCTCGACGCAAGAGAGCCAGTTTGGAGGATTTGAGCGAAGAACTTAACAAGAATGCTGCACTCACCCAAGCTCTTGTAGTAGCCGATC
>BRYE01000010.1:11073073-11075573 GCA_030159115.1 Actinidia arguta var. hypoleuca | reverse complement strand
TTCTTCAAGAGGGCTGGCTTGCCTATTTGAAGGAGCTTGGTATTGCCGTAAAGCACCCAGCATGGACTACAACAGTAGAGTTCTTGGACCTACCTGAAGCTTACTCGCCCCTTATTCTTCTAGGCTTTAATGAAGAAGAGTATATGAACCAGTTAGCAGAAGAGGAAAATGAAGGCGTAGCTGGAGTGGATGATACTGACAAAGGTAGTGAGCTCAAGGCTTGAAAAGGTGGAGAAGGAGTCAGAGTTGGGAAGTAAGGACATCCTCCCCGAAGTGTAATGTGCTTTTCTGCCTCAAGGAGGATGATCCTTGAATATTTCTTATGGGAACATAGTTGTAAATACTTTGTTTTGAACAATCTTTTGAGTATGAAATTTGTAAATACTTTTGGGCTAATGAAATGTTATTTTCCTTTCTCTAGCTCGTTTTTACCTTTACTCGTCCCTGCCTCTATTTGGATGCTTTAGGGCCTTCGAGCTCAATTTTTACACGATATCTTCAATTTTTACACCTTAAAAAAAAATTAATTAATTTTTATAACGAACTACTAATTTATTTTCATACTTTTATGTGAATTCTAATTATATAATATTTTAACCAATTATAATTTCTTATAGCACAAATATTTTAAAAATTATGTATACCGAGAAATCACATACGTTCCATATAATTTTTTGTTTGAATATGAAAAACACTTTAGTAGCATTTTATTTTTTAAAAAATATAAAAAACTAAAAGATGAAATGTGAATATGGTGATTAAGAAAATTGTACATGTATTATCAATATAAATTACTAGGACTAAAATAGGATCCGTATGTGTAAAAAATATAGCTGTAGTATTAATATAAAAAAATTAGATTATTTAAATAAAAAATTGTTAAAAAATTATAAATATTTTTAATTCAAAAAATCTAAAAAACTAAATTAAAATGACATAAACTAAAATAAATATATAAGTTAAAAAAGAAAAGAGTATAGATGAAAACAAATATCTTTCTAAAGAAACTTGAACTTATTGATTCATAACTTTTAGAATTAGAATTTAGTAATGTCAAAAACAAAATTGATAAAATTTAATGGTCTTTTATCACAAAAATACTACTTATTAAAAACATTCGCATTTATAATCAACTTTTACAGTTAAGAATAAACACCCTTTAAATAGTTGTAAAAAATTAATATTGACTTTTACTATGTTATTCTCATTGCACCAACCATATTTCTCAGCTGACCAACCACTTTGAGAAGCATACTATCCTGAGAAGTTGGTTCTCAGAATTGATGCAGACGTAATTTTTTAATTTTTAATATTTGAGTTTTTTTATTTTAAATTTAATATTTTATTAGGAATTTAGTAATTTTTAGTATAGATATATTGGAAAATTTTCAAAACGAATTGTTTAACTGCGTTCATCAAATAATTTTTATTAGGAATTTAGTAATTTTTAGCATAGATTTATGTGAATAAAAATAATTTTTTATTTTTAATAACAATAATTTCAAGGTATTTGGTATTCTTCGGAATCAATATAATGTTTGATGCCTTTATTCTCGGTATTCTTTGTGAATCAACGGGGTTGGAGAGGAATTTTGTTTTCGACATTCGTAGAATCAACGGATTCAGGATCATCTATCATTTTGTGTTCTTTTCTTCTTTTTCACGCTTTCGCGCTGCATTAGTTGGTACCAAAGCTTGCGCTCAATTCCTGATTGATCATGGTGCAACGTGGTATTCATGGTGGTACGCATGCCTATGTTTAACAAGTGCATGAATGCAATGAGGTTGTGATAGAGTGTAGTCATTCACATCAAATATTATTTTACATTCAATTATGAATTGAAATAAATTGTCAATTTTTTATGAAGAACCAATTGAAAAAATTATGAAGTCAACTAAAGAAAAAATCATTGTTATTGTCTCCAATGAAACTAAGAATGTTGGGCAAAGATTTGTTCCTTTTATTTTCTTGGCTCAGTAGAACCAACACGTCTCGTTTTGGTTAGACTTTATCATCTATGGAAAAGTCATTTGATTTTTAAGATTAAGAGGCAATTTTGATGAGGATTTTGTATAAAAGGAAGCCTGTTATGGAAAGAATTTGATAGAAGCTACTCCCTTCTACAAAATGGGCAACAAAATTATTATAGTAGTATTTTTGAAGACCCACCTTCCTTGATGTTTAGGGAGGCTACATACATCTCACTCGACTTTGTGCTTAGACGAAGACAAGTTATATTTGTTAAAATAATTGCTTTAATTTTGAAAGATTTTTTTTTGAAGTTCAGATTTAAAAAAATTAATTTAAAATACAATATGGTAGTAGACAAGTGTAGAAATTATTTCAAGTAATAAAAACTTGAGAACAAGTTTGTTTGTTTTTTCAGTGGGGGAGAGTTTTTTTTATTTTTAATATAATATCTTATTAGAAATATTGAGATTTAATTTAGATTGTCTAGAATATTTAGTTTCTTTATTTGTTTTCCTTTTCGATTTGTTT
>BRYE01000010.1:11063073-11065573 GCA_030159115.1 Actinidia arguta var. hypoleuca | reverse complement strand
GAACATTGGATTTATGTATTTATGTGATTCGGTAGTTGTTTAGATTGTTAGAATTGAAATATTGTTAAGTTGTGAGCTATAAATAGATATATTGTTCATTTGATATGTACATATATATATGTATATACATTATGTTTTGAGTATTGAATGGGTGATTATGGCATTGAGCATGACCATATCATAGCATCATTGTGGCCTTGTCGACTTTTGCACGGCATTGGGATGGATACATTTATGGATGGTACTCCCTTAGAGAGGGATACTAAGGATGAAAATTCCGGATGTGGGTGTGGTGGTGAGAAAAAAGGGCGGATGACCCCCTAATAAACATTCACTCCAATCTTTACTCGGTTAGCTCCCGGAGATTGGTTTTAGCTACACTCCTTGTGTGGGTGGCCCATAATCCGGTGTTGAGAGTGTGTGTGCATTGGGATGGGCATTGATGCATTTAAGCCATCAGATTGGTTTCATCGCCTTGGTGGCATCTTCATTGCACTTCATTTTATTCTCATGATTTTAGAGATAGTATGACATTTTTACAATATTTTTCTACTAAGCCGTCGTGCTTAATCAAATAAAATAAAACCACTTTCAGGTGAAAAGGATAAGGGCAAGAGCACGGCTTGATTGGACCGTATTCGGGTCTTTTTGAAGGCTTTCTCGAGGATATAGTTTCATTGGATGTTTTGTGGTATTTAGAGTAAAAGCATGTAATTCTTTTGGGTAATTTAGAACCTTCGGATAGGTTTAAATTACATTTATTACATGTATCCACTATTGGGCACGTGTTAGCCCTTTTTATTTCAAACATGTAAAGGAATTTATTTTGATGTTAATCTTATTCGGGCAAAGGTTTAGCTCCTTTAAAATTAATATTTTTATGTCGAACTTTGACTTTTCAACGGGTGTCCATGTAGTATATTCTCTTTAAATTCTACACTTTTGATTGGTCCATGTAGGACCATTCTCCGTATTTGTTGACTTGTTGACCTCGCTCCCGTGGTATGATTTTTGGGGTGTGACAGATTGGTATCAGAGCTAACCGGGTTAGAATACCTTGGTACTATGGGATCTTAGTGGTCTATTTGTTTCTGCGTGTGCATGTATGTTGCATTACGGTTAAAACAAGATAAGTTGATATGTGAACATGAATATATATATATATATATTTTTTTTAGTGTTTAATTTTATCGATTTGTGTTTAGCATGTAACTCGACAAGACAATAAGGTATATATATGAGAGTTTCTTTGTTTGGATTATTCGCTCGACGTACTAAGTCTCGCTTGGTTAGGTGTTGGATATCGATTGGTGACGTTATTCACGATTGTTGAACGTCGTGTTGATGTGATGAAAAGCATGTTTTTACTTATTAAGTATTGCATAACTTTGATGTTGAGTGTTCACATGCTTGTTGATTATGTGTTGCACGCCTACGTGATTATAAAATGAAGTTGCATAAGTGCCTTATACATGTGATTTGTTAACGCTGCTTGGTGACTCGCGCCAAACGTGTGCTTGAGTATAGCCAGAAAACTTTCTGTTTCTGGTGAACCGATACAAAATTTTGAGTTGAACCGGTACAACTTTAGCCAGAAACTTTTTGTTCTTGGTGAATCGGTACAAAATTTTGAGGTGAACTGGTACAACTTTAGCCAAAAACTTTCTGTTCTTGGTGAACCGATACAAAATTTTTAGGTGAACCGGTACAACTTTAGCCAAAAACTTTCTATTCTTGGTGAATCGGTACAAAATTTTTAGGTGAACCGATATAATTTTAGCTAAAAACCTTCTGTTCTTGGTGAATCAATACAAAATTTTGAGGTGAACCGATACAACTTTAGCCAGGAACTTTCTGTTCTTAGTGAACCGGTGGTACAAAAAAAAAAGTACAAATGTATGTGCAAAAATATTAAAGTGTGAGGGAATATGACGAATAAATTGCAATATTATGTGTCAATCCCTTGATAGTAGTTAAGTGTTTTGGTGTCGTACTATTTTGTATAGCTATGCCGCCTCGTCTAAGAGAACGTGACAGAGGCCGTGATAAGGGTTGAGCTCCTCTACGAGCTGGGGGCCGATCCAGGGGCCGATCCAGAGGCCTAGGTAGGGGCAGAGGTAGAGTTGAGGGAGCATCTTCTGCTTCTTCAGTACCGGGTGGTTACGACGAGGCACCCCAAATATTTCAATTCACGCCAGAAACCCTTTGAGAGTTTGTTCGGGCCATACGAGATGAGATACAACAACCTCCACCCCCACCTCCCATGGTAGCAGAGCCAGTTGTACACCGAGCACCGGCGGAGCCTAGGGCTCAATCCGCCATGAGAGAGTTTAGAAGGCAAGACCCGCCTCGCTTCTCCGGGGACCCGAACCCGGTTGAAGTAGAGTTATGGTTAAAGAGGATCAATCTCACTTTTGAGATGATCGAGTTGAATGAAGATGTTCTTCGTATTAGAGCGGCCATGTATTAGTTTTCGGGCAGGGCGCTCATTTGGTGGGAT
>BRYE01000010.1:11045573-11055573 GCA_030159115.1 Actinidia arguta var. hypoleuca | reverse complement strand
GACACCTGACCCGACCCGTAAACAGCCCTAGTGGCGATGGTGGTGGTGAAAAAGAGTAAAAATAAATAAATTATTATTCAAAAAAATAAATAATATAATTTTACCATTCTGGGTGCTGGCAACAATGGCTATGGTAGTGGTGGTGGTGGAGAAAAGTAAAAAAAATCTAAACTTCATTTTATTGTTCAAAATAGCAAATAGTATAATTTTAATATTTCGGGCGGCGACGACGATGATGATCAAAAATAAAAATAATTTACAAAAATTATTTTACTTTTGTGAACAACAAATAATGATATTTATTTTTTATTTAAAGAGCCTGTTGTGGTAAAAATCTGGGAGAGCAACCAACAGTCAGAATTGCTCCTCGGCCTCGGCGCTGGTCCTCGGCTAAAGCTAGGCGACCTGCACAACAATGAGCAAAAGTAATCGGCCGGGGTGAGGCCGCTCAAAACCCCTCCGGCGTATGAATCAGACCAAGGTAATCAGGAGATAAATATAGGCAACGTGGGCGAGCACAATAAAAAATGTGTATGTAGTGCCTGTTGAGCGTACCTTTTTGGTTATGGGGGAGCGGCCTTTATATAGACGGGAGTAGTGAGCCATGTCAGTATATTATGACGAATTTCTCAGAAAGATAAGCATGGGAGGATATCTCAATTAAATCTAGAGACTAATCAAGAGGCTGTCAAATGGTGATCAATCCGTAATTATAGGTGTCATTGTGGAGTTGGAGTCTATTGAAAACAGTTCTCTTATAGAGGTGGAACTCTTCATGGAGGAGGACTCCAGTCAGGTACAGTCTTGTGATAACAGACCTCTAATGGAGATGGAGTCCTTTTGGAGAACCAAGTCTTTGAGGAGACATCTCTGCCTTGGGCGAGGTAGATATCCTCGCCTTATGGCGATCTAGTGGGAATATGTAAATGGAATAGAGCTCAATTTATTAATAATATGAGGCGACCAAGAAGGTGAGTTTGGAACCTTTGGGCGACGTGCCTCGCTCGGAATATCTTATGATTCAGAACTTGTTAGAATTATTCCACATCAGTAGCCCCCTACTCAAAAGTGCCGAGACAGTCAGGACCTTTGAGTAAAAGCATTTAAAAGTCATAGACCCGCGTGGGCGCGCATTAAATGCACCCCTCCTCTCGGTTTGACACGTGGACGGGCATTAAGTTTTGCAGGGAAGTTTGGGCGAAAAGGGCAGCGCCATGATGAATTTTGGCGGGATTGATGGTGCTGGGCTCGAATTTCAAAAGGAATTTCAAAAGGTGGCCTGATCTGGGCCATTAAAGCGGATGGATCTCATCCGTCATTTTTCCCTATATATAAGGGACCCCACCCATTCATTTTCATCTTTTTCTGAACCGATATCACTCTCTCTCTCTCTTAGTTTTCGCTTGCGGTTGTCCTTCCTGCCTTGAGTCTCTCCTCGCCTCTGCCTGTGGTCGCTTATCGTTTCCTAGAACAGTAAGTAACCCAGAGCTCGTTCTTTATTTAGTTGTATATCCCATAGGTCTAAGGTGAGTCCATCAACTTTGGATTCTTTGACTTCGTGGATCTCCGACCATTTAGGAGAAGGTTCGTCGTATATCACTGACGAAGTTAGAGAATCCCCTAGGTCGCCAATGAAAAACCTATCCATTGCTGAGGTCGCCCCTTTAGGTGACATCCATCCTTCTGTGATGAAAGAACATAACACTATGACTCCTGAGGAGCTTGACCTGCTAAGGGAGACTTATTCTTTCCCTCAGGGCGTACAGCTCAGACTCCCTGAGGAGAACGAGACCATTCTTTCTACCCGCCCTGGTGAGGTAGCCTTCTACGAGGCCGCCTTTCCTGCGGGTCTCCGTTTTCTCATTCCTTTAATAATTAGGTTAATTTTGCTATTTTATAAAATTTGTCCTACTCAGCTCATCCCCAACGCGTGGCGTAGTATCGTCGGCGCCGTGTCGTTGTGGCGAGTTCACAAGTATTCGATGACTCTTTCCGAGTTTAGGAATATTTTTTCTCTTAATAATAATCCTAAGCCGGACCAAGGATGGCTATATTTCAAGGCGAGGTACAAGAGAACTATCCTCGGAGGGTACCCCAGCAATGTGAAGGGGTGGAAAAGCAGATTCTGTTTCGCCTCCGGGGATAGTTGGCAGCTTTTTGATGAAGAACCTCGAGAGGGAGTACCACAGATTCCGAGGTCATGGAGAACTCCAGGTCGGTTTTATTTTGTAAATTTTGGTTTATTGATTAATAAGGTTGGTATTAACATGGGTCTCTTTTCAGATAAACGCTGCAACGAGCTGCCCACATCGCTTGCATACGAGCAAGAGTTTTATGACAAAATTTCGTAGTCGGTGGCGGAACGTGGGCGCTACATGGTCCCCATGCTTCTCAAAACCAAGGCCTTTCGTCGGGTTTTTAGCTCACCTGGTCCTACAAAATCAGGAACAGAGGGCGATCATCCGCGAGCGTCATCGACGTCGGGTGAACACCTCCAAGACGGCCACCCCCGAGAGGACTCGATAGAATATCTAGGGACTGTTAGGAGGGAACTGATGAGGGTTGTTCCTCATATCCCCGACCTGACTTTATTAAGATGGTCGGGGAGAAAAATTCGAGACTCTGTCTTAGAATTTTGTACAGCTTTGGGATCGATCTCGGACTCGACATCGGAATCCTTGTCAGATTCTGAGCTATCCCCCGAGCTTAAATCGGATGGTATAAATCCTTACTATCTTTGTTGATTATTTTTTACATGCCTGATATATATCTTTTTTTGTCTTTTTGCAGCTATGTCAAAGAGGATTAGCCTAAAGAAGCTCGGCGAGCGGGTGGAGAGAGCCCGAGGCAAGAGTTCTTCCAAAAAATTTGCTCCTACTGCAAAGGTGGTGGTCGTTAACGAGAAGCGCCCAGTGGAAGAACCTCACACCTCGCCGAGTAAGAAGGCGAAGTCAGGGGATAATTCCAAGGGCAAAGGGCAAGCCCCCATCCCTGAACCCAAAAAGAAGTTTGGTCCGGCAAGCCATCCTGGGGCCCCTTCTTCTAGACCCGGGGAGGGGAGCTCGCCCTCGTTGGGTACAGCTCTTGGTTCGAGGGCCTCCATTCTGGGGAGCCCTTCCGTGGCCGAGAAGATCCTTCGAGAGGTAATCCCTCATACGGATCAAGAGAAGGTGGGGCAGCTCTCTCTGGACCAGATTGCCTCAAAATTTTTCCAAGCTCTTGGCTAGGTATTATTTTGATACTAACTTCTATTTATTTTATCCTTGTTAAATATGCTCAGTTTGATCTAATTAGATTTGTTCATAGCAGGCGCATGTGTTCGGATCTTCTCTGGCGGTGAAAAGCAAGGAGACCATTGAGGAGACATCCCTTCAACAGGGGCGAGCTACCTCTTTGGATACTGAAGTTTCCCATCTTCAGAAGTTGTCCGCCGATCTGGAGCAGTAGCTGGCCGAGGCGCGAGCTCGGGAGCAACAGGTCGGCAACGAGTTCGCCAAACTTAAGGAAGAAAGGGATACGTTCTCCGACAGTCTGGGAAAGGCAGGGCTTCTGATCGAGGATTTGAGGGGAAGAGTGGATCGTGCTGGAAAGTTGGCTGTTGAAGAATTTAAATCTTCGTCGAATTTCTCCGAGGCTGTTGAAAGTGCATCCTCGAAGTATTTTGGCGAAGGGTTTGATTTCTACAAACGTCAGCTCTGCCACCACCATCCCGACCTGGCCATAGACCAGGAGGAGATACGTCTCGATCTCGACCTGCATGCCGAGGAAGATGAGGAAGAAGGGGAATGGGGCGAGGAAGAAACAGTTGAAAAAGGAGATGCAAATCCTCTGGGCGATGCAGATCCTCAAGGCGATGACAACCCTCCCCCTTTATCATAAATGTAAAATGTAATTTGGATATATATTTGAATATAAATATTATGATTTCCTCCTTTGCAATTTTGAATGAATATTCCTTTTTGGCAAGTTTGGCGATGTTAAATACCTGTGTACTTTTACTTGAATATTGGCGACCTAATATAGGAGTTTGAGATATCATTTTCCAATGATATGGCAACCTTAAATTGGCGAGCAAGATGCCTTCATTAAGTGATGAAGGGCTATCTTGAATAGGCGATCAAGATGCCTCTGTCATCTTTCGATGAACTGACAATCTTGAATAGGCGAGCAAGATGCCTACATCATTTTTCAATGAACTGGCAATCTTGAATAGGCGATCAAGATGCCTCCGTCATCTTTTGATGAACTGGCAATCTTGAATAGGCAAGCAAGATGCCTACATCATTTTTCAATGAACTAGCAATCTTGATTAGGTGACCAAGATGCCTTCGTCATTTTTCGATGAACTGATGATCTTGATTAGGCGACCAAGATGCCTCTGTCATTTTTCGATGAACTGATGATCTTGATTAGGCGACCAATATGCCTCCGTCATCTTTCGATGAACTGGCGATCTTGAGTAGGCGGCGATCTTGAGTAGGCGACCAAGATGCCTCCGTCATCTTTCGATGAACTGGATATCTTGATTAGGCGACCAAGATGCTTCCGTTATCTTTCGATGAACTGGCGATCTTGAGTAGGCGATCAAGATGCCTCCGTCATCTTTCGATGAACTAGCGATCTTGAGTAGGCGACCTCCACCCTGCAATTGGTGATGACTGAAATAAACTGGAGAAGTTTTATTACTTGGAATAAAATCTAGGAATCATTACAAGTATTTCACCTAGGCGAGCTATATGTCATTGGAAATATTTCTTCAAATGCTCAGCGTTCCAAGGATGGGGGAGTGCTTTCCGTTCAAATCTTCTAGCCAATAAGTCCCTGGTCTAGATACCTTGATGACCTTAGCGTATGACCTCTTGTTCTCGTTTTTCATCAAGGAGGTTGAGGTTGAGTCTCAGTTCGCCTTCATTGCTATCCTCGTCAAAGTTTGAAGTCCTAAAACTCGGCATTCCGATTCGATAGGTATCACTGATTCAGTTCCGTAAACCATGGAATAAGGCGTTTCACCAGTAGGAATCCAGCTAGTAGTGTGATATGCCCATAATATGCTCGGCAGGTCTTCTACCCACTCTCCTTTGGATTTTTCCAATCTCGTTTTTAAATTTATCAGGATGGTTCTGTTAGTGACCTCTACTTGGCCATTGGCTTGAGGGTGACCAGGCGAGGAGAAAGGATGTGATATGGCGAGGTCTGAGCAGAATTTTTTGAATCCATCATTGTCGAATTACCTGGCATTATCTGAGATGAGAACTTTGGGAATTCCAAACCGGCAGATGATACCCTTCCAAATAAAATTCTTCGTATTTTTTTCGGTGATTCTGGCTAATGGTTCAGCTTCCACCCATTTTGTAAAGTAATTAATAGCAACGATTAAGAATTTTCTCTGTAATGGAGCTTGAGGCAAAGGCCCTAGTATGTCAATCCCCCATTGGGCGAATGGCCATGGGCTAGTAATTGGCACCATCTCGGTATGGGGAAGGTGATTGGATGGAGCGAACCTCTGGCATTTGTCGCATTCTCTGGTGTATTTTGTTGCATCTTGCCCTATTCGGGGTCAGAAGTAGCCTTGGCGAATTGCCTTCCATACTAGTGACCTCGCTCCTGAATGATTTCCGCAGATACCCTCGTGGATTTCCCTCATCACGTAATTGGCTTTGTCAAGTCCGAGACATCTTAGGAGAGGACCTGAGAAGGATCGTTTATATAAAATTCCATGGAGCAGGTAGAACCTTGCAGATCTATAGCGGATTCGACGAGCTTGGAGTTTATCTACTGGTAGTGTTTCGCTCTGAAGGTAGGCAACAATCTCATTCATCCATGTCGGGTCCATTTCTGTTGTACAGATGGTTTTGGGGATCTCAATACTTGGCTTGGACAGAAATTCCAGGGGTATACTTCTGTCTAATATAAAATCAAAAGTTGAAGCAAGATTGGCTAGGGCATCTGCTTTACTATTTTCTTCTCTGGGGATCTGTTGAATGGTGAACTTTTTAATCTTCTGAGTTAAGCATTTGACTTCATCTAAATAAGCTGCTATCCGTACGTCTCTGGCAAGGTAATCTCCCTGAACTTGGTTGGCCACTAGTTGAGAATCACTATAGGGCTTCAATTGATTGGACTCCCAATCTTGTGGTAACCCGTAATCCGACGAGTATAGGGCTTCAATTGATTGGACTCCCAATCTTGTGGTAACCCGTAATCCGACGAGGAGTGTTTCGTACTCAGTTTCGTTGTTGGTGACTTTAAACCCAATCCGTATAGCGTATTCCATCTGTTCACCTGCCGGGGTTTGGAGAACAAGCCCTGCACCGCATCCGTGTTGATTGGAAGACCCATCTACAAACAATCTCCATTTGTCAAGCTTTTCCCCCGAACTGTTGAGACTATTTTCCGAGCTGTCGAGGTCCTTTTCTAAGTTTGGAATCTCTGCCTCCGAGAGTTCTGGATCGGGCTCGTGAGTGGACTCAGCCACGAAGTCGGCTAAAGCTTGGGCTTTTATTGCCGTCCTCAGTTTGTAGTCAATATGGAATTCACTCAACTCAATGGACCATTTCAGGATTCTCCCCGAGGTATCTGGTCGTTGGAGAATTTGCCTTAACGGTTGATCAGTCAGCACGGTGATGGGATGGGCTTGAAAATAATGGCAAAGTTTTCTGGCGACGATCTAGAGGGCGTAGGCGAGCTTTTCAATCATTACATATCTGTTCTCAGCGCCTATCAAGACCTTACTAACGTAATATTCCAGTTTTTGGACAGGGTCCACTTCTCGGATGAGCATAGCACTTATTGTTGTAGGTGAAACGGAGAGATACACGAACAATTCTTTGCCCGTGGTTGGAACCACAAGTAGAGGAGGTGATCCTAAATATCTTTTGAGTTGCTAAAACGCTTCCTCTGATTCTTCTGTCCACTGAAAATGCATGTTTTTCCTTAGGATTTTGAAAAACGGTAAACATCTGTCCGCTGATTTGGAGACAAACCGGTTGAGGGCGGCAACCCGCCCAATTAACTGCTGAACTTCACGGATATTTCTAGGCGAGCTCATCCCGAGCAGAGCTCAGATTTGGTCTGAGTTAGCTTCAATCCCTCGTTTGGTTACCAAGAACCCCAAGAATTTCCCGGATGATACGCCAAAAATTCACTTGGAAGGATTTAACATCATCCGGTGTTTTCTCAGAATGTTGAAAGCTTCTTCAAGGTGGGCGATGTGCTTTTCTGCTTCAAGGCTTTTGACGAGCATGTCGTCTATATATACTTCCATGGTCTTTCCAATCAGCTCTTTGAACATCTTGTTCACCAATCTTTGATAAGTAGCCCCAACATTTTTGAGACCAAATGGCATGACCTTGTAGCAACACAATCCTCGTTCTGTGATAAATGAAGTTTTTTCTACATCGGGGGGAAACATCTTGACCTAGTGATATCCTGAGAAGGCATCCATGAAGCTAAGAAGGAAACTGTCTTTTGGGCACGCCTTGTTGATAAATGAAGTTTTTTTCTATGCCACTCGTGCTTAGATGTGGCGTCGACTATTAAATCAATTTTTGACAGAGGAAAATTGTCTTTTGGAAACGCCTTGTTGAGATCAGTATAGTCCACGCATACTCTCCACTTCTCTCTTTTTTTTGGGGCGACGACGACATTGGCTAACCATTCCGGGTAATGGGCTTCCTTGATAACTTTAGCTCTAATGAGTTTGGTGACCTCCTCATTGATAACTCGAAGTCGCTCAGGGGTGAATTTTCTTCTCTTCTGGCGAACTGGAGGATTTGCCGGATTGGTATGTAATTTATGCATGGCGACCTGAGGATCAATACCCAGGACATCACCTTGGGACCAGGTAAAAATATCAAAGTTTCTTTTTAAGAACTCCACTAAAGCACTGCGCAATTCTTCGGTGAGTTCTGTTCCGATCATAACGTGGCGATCAGGATATTCTGGATGTATGGAGATTGGGGTAGTTTCTTCAAGGGGTTTAGTGTTTTCGGTTTCTTGGGGATCCATCAAGACCACCTGTTCCACCTCGTCCCTTAGAGGTTCCATCTCGCCATCGTTGATCGGTAATTTCTATTGGGCATTCGGTACTGGGGAGGTTTCGATCTTCATAGCCGAAATAAAACATTGCTTGGCCACTTTCTGGTCGCCCCGCACTTCGCCCACTCCTGCCAAAGTGAAAAACTTCATTTTCAAGTGGTAGGTTGAGGTGATCGCCCTAGTTCCACCAAGAGTTGGGCGACCTAAAATGGCATTGTAGGGGGAAGGGCAATCCACCATGATAAAGTCTTGCCAAACGGTAGTTTGGCGAGGTTCTGTCCCCAGAGTAACTGGCAACTTAACCCATCCCAGTGGATGAGTCAGATTTCCTCCAAATCTTACCAAAGGAGTCAGAAAGGGTTGCAATTTGTCGAGCCCTATTTTCATCTTTTCGAATGTTGAGATGAATAGAATGTCAGCCGAACTACCATTATTGACCAAAATTCTTTGGACGGTAAAATTGGCGATGATGGTTGAAACGACCAAGGCGTCGTTATGAGGCAGGTGCAGGCCTTTCAAGTAATCATTGTTGAAGGTAATTGGTGGGTGGACATCAGCCATTGGCGAGGAGAGGTTGTAAACTTCTTCGGACAGCCTGTCAGCACTCTTGGCGTGCCTTTTTTTGGACGAGTTCGAACTTCCTCCCGATCCAAACCCGCCATGTATTACCTGAATGTCTCCAGCAGTAGGTCGATTGTCGCCGTATCTTCTTTCTAGTGAATTGGGGGAAGGGCGATCACCAACATACTTTCTCAGATATCCCCTTTTGATGAGGTCGGCTATTTGCTCCTTTAGATGAAAGCAGTCTTCGGTGTTATGGCCATGGTCTCGGTGAAACTCGCAATATTTATTTTTATTTCTCTTCCGGGGATCAGTCTTGATTTTCGATGGCCATTTGACGAACTCTTCATGCTTGATCTCTGTAAGAACTTGGGCAATAGGAGCATTAAGCGGGGGTAACACCAGCTCCGTGAGGCAAGGTGGAGTACGAGGTCGCCTGTCATTGGTCTGCCTTGAGTCCCGATTAGGCTTCTTGCTCCTTCGTTCATCATCCCCATAATCAGATCGCCTAGTATCAGATTCTTTTCTTTTATGGTCATCCTTTCCTCTTCGCCTTCGTCTGGCTTCGGCCAATTCCTCTGCAGCGATGTACTTATCGGCTTTACTTTGGAGAACGGACAATGTCTCCGGAACATTCTTGGACAGAGAATCGAATAAGGGACCTGGGCGAAGCCCCTCCATCATTGCCATGACGACCACTTTGTCACTGGGATCTTCAATTTCTAATATGGCATGGTTAAATCGTTTTACATAATCTTTCAGGTTTTTTGTTTCCTTCTGGTGGATAGTGAAAAGGTGGGACGCATAATATGAGGAGGGCATTATTTTCGTTCATGATTCTCATCTGTTCAGCTATCCCACATATCTCATGATGAAGGCCCTTTAGATCTAGAGCTTGGCTAGTGTTGGCCATTGGACGAGCTCTATTATCCAAAGGGTTGCTAGTGCTTGGTCTGGATAATAATCGGCTGCGCAGGTGCATAGGATAAAGAGAACTATCGTTCTCACAGACGGCGCCAAACTGTTGTGGTAAAAATCTGGGACAGCAACCAACAGTCAGAATTGCTCCTCGGCGCTGGACCTCGGCTAAAGCTAGGCGACTTGCACAGCAACGAGCAAAAGTAATCGGCCGGGGTGAGACCGGTCAAAATCCCTCCGGCGTATGAATCAGACCAAGGTAATCAGGAGATAAATATAGGCAACGTGGGCGAGCACAATAAAAAATGTGTATGTGGTGCTTGTTAAGCGTACCTTTTTGATTATGGGGGAGCGGTCTTTATATATTCAGGAGTACTGAGCCGTGTCAGTATATTATGGCGAATTCCTCAGAAGGATAAGCATGGGAGGATATCTCAATTAAATCTGGAAACTAATCAGGAGGCTGTCAAATGGTGATCAATCC
>BRYE01000010.1:11030573-11040573 GCA_030159115.1 Actinidia arguta var. hypoleuca | reverse complement strand
TTGGATAGCGAGGTGGAGGGACAATGGAGAACTTACTGAGATTGGCGATGTGAGCACTAGCAGAGACAGAGTCTTGTGTTCACCTCATCCTTAAGGTGAATGGCGAGATGAAATGTAACGCCCCGTAACCCGGTCTATGCGGATCGACGGTACGTCACCGGCCGGCGGCTTGCCGCCAAGGCCTACTTATCTTTAACCTGTGCATACTCATTCAAATTGGTATAAATTTTTCTTTTTCTTTTCTCGGAAGCGTCATAATACTGAAAATAATAAAGTAGAGTGTGCACACTGTATACAGAGCTGTGCCTAAGTTTTAAACTTTCTACATACATTACATGGCCAAATTAAGTATGCATGATATGGCCGTACATCACTACATAATATAGGGTCTAGCCCTTACAAAACAACATAAGGCCATTGGCCACAAAACTAAAGTCTACTTGCTATCTTCTTCTTACTGATCCTCGGACTGGTCTCCTGAAAAGGTTTTCGAAAACGTAAGCTAAAAGCTTAGTGAATAACAACAGATGCATGAACATAAAATACCATGGATTGTTTCATAACATACTTATATCATTTAACTTAAACATGTGAGCATACATATCTTTTCTGAAAACATAAACTTTCATAAACTTGAAGCTCACAGAATCTTGGCATACTTGCTTTTGTACTCGTACATATCATATACTGAAACTATGACAACTCGGCTGAACTGGATGACCATATAGGTCGGGTGGCTCTTTTGGCCAGAGATATCTCACTTTGTAGATGGA
Source organism: Actinidia arguta var. hypoleuca (assembly GCA_030159115.1). NCBI lineage: Eukaryota > Viridiplantae > Streptophyta > Magnoliopsida > Ericales > Actinidiaceae > Actinidia > Actinidia arguta. Next base: position 11,039,800 of record BRYE01000010.1, on the reverse strand, counting down.
ACTTATTTTATGTCCCCCATCTACTTTAGGACCTTAGGCTAGATTAAAGTCCCACCACGGGGGACCCCGAGTGTCACTATACTTGCTTATCTTGAACATACTTAGTTTTCTCTTATAAATCATGCATCCATGGATTTCAATACATAGCATAGTAACATTGCATACTTTGAAAGGCATGGCATTCATATTTAGAACATAATCATTGATGCATTGAAAGCATGGAAAAATGGTTACATATAATATAATACGTATTGAAAACACTTTTGAAGATACATAGGTTTTGTCCATGGCATCGTGTTACTCACCTTGGTTTCCTTGGCTAAGTGCTACACTTGCGTTCCTACACATATAGGATATACGATACAAAATGTCAATACTATGATCGAGAAGGTTTAAAACTAATATAACAACTCTCGACTTGACTAAAGGTATCCCCGCTCAAGGATAACCTATGCCCTAGGACGACACTCCTAGGAATAGGTTAAAGGATCCTAGGTTGACTATTAATGGCTAAAGATAATACTTGGCTATAGTTCCTTCATCGCATCCCATTTACCTCACGACAATAATATACATCCTAGGTTAATATCATTTGAAAATAGACTTAATGACCTTCAATTTGGTAGGTCATGAGTTCAAAACGCATCCCAAATGAAGAAGTTATGCCCAATGGAATAAAAACTAAATTTCTAAAAAAACTGTGTTGTTGGAAAAATCTTAGGTTGACTTTAAACTTTAATATCTCATAATATATATAGAATTAAATTGTAAAATTTATGTCTTTAGAAAGTTCTACGAGTCTATTTTTCAACGCTTCAAACGGTGTCTCAATCCGAATTTTTTAGAGAAAGTTATGCCCGTTTTACAAAACAGTGTCTGGGCTGAAAATGGTCTGGCGTTCGAACGCTGAGTTTGGCGTTCGAACGCCCGGCAACCCGAGAAATGTTAACTCTCTGGACGTTCGAACGTCCCACAGAGGCGTTCGAACGCCAGCTGCACGGAGCAGCAGAAATGGCATAAAAACTTGCCAAAAACTTATCCAATCTTAACCCAAATCTTCACCAAAGTTTTTATGGCTTAACTACACACTCAAGAGACAACAATAACTCAAAATCAAACCTTAAAACTAACCCTAACATGGTAGATCTAAGGTCAAAGTCTCAAGAACCCTAACATTTAATAATTTGGGATTCTTGTGTTAGCATTCAATTTCTTTGAATTGAGCTTCAATATACTTCAATTGGGACTTAAGGGAGTCCTCTAAACTCAACTTTGGGCTTACTAAAGGCATCTAAGGCATAACCCAATTTCTTTAACTTATACATATACATAAAAATAGATTTTTCTCACCTCCTCAAGCTTGGTAGATCTTTCAATGGCTTCCTTAGGCTTGAAATTTGGACTCTCTCTCCAAGTTTCTCCTTCTCTTCCTTCCTTCTTCTTCCTTTCTTTCCTCTCTCTCTCTCTCTCTCTATACGAATTTGTGTGTGTGTGTGTTTTGTTTGGTGCTTGAAAGTAACACATGGGATTCAATCCCATGTGCCCACCTCCATCCTTTTCTTGTTACAACCTTCCTCCTAATTGGTCATTTCATCTATGTTGGTCACTTTTGACCACTTTGACCATAAAATACTTATAATTTGGTCCTAATAGAATTAAATTTTGTACATTAAGACATGAATAAAGGAATTTATGGGTTCGGGGTATTACATGAAACTCCCTTGGTCAAGTGTGATACGAGATCTAAGAGGAGGCGAGGTCCTTTAGGGAACCGGGGCAAATTTAGTGTTGACCAGTACAAAGGATGGAGACACGGTCCCATGTGGCGAGGTGTCCTTAGATCATCAGTAGGTGGGGATTTTACCCCTCATCAGTTGCCCCCCTACTTGAGGTACCGAGGTGAGACACTTGGTATCTTCGAGCAAGGAATCATAGGTTATTATTGGACGACGTAGGCGTGCAATGATGGTATGGCTTCATGGGTTGACACGTGAACGTGAGCTTTAATGGAGGAATAACGTTTTGGCATGAACGACGGTTACTACCTTGGGACTTAAAGCGTCGCGTGATCCTGGCAGTTGAAGCAAATAGATCTTAGCCCTTGATTCTCCCAATAAATAGAGGCTTCCTCACAGCTTTGCATTCTTCTTGCCTTCACTGTCGAACTCCTGCCCTTGCTTTGATGTTCACCTCGCCCTTGTCGCCTCATGATCAGTATCTCGCCCTCGATTCAGTAAGTATCAATTGCCCAATTTATTTCCAATTTTTGAATCTTTAGTGTATGTTCGGTAAAACCGACGTAGGAGACTTTGAAAATTCCTTGCCCTCCTGGATATCCGACCACCTAGGAGAAAGGTCATGTATGGAATACGAGGTTACCCAACTTCCTTCCTCTCATAGGGAAGATCCTCCTAGTCTCAAGGGTAGCCTCTTGGCCGCTTTACCCCCTCCAACTGAGAAGGAAGCTAACACCATGACTCAAGGCAAGCTGGATCGCCTTAGAGAGTCATGTTCTTTTCTATCTAGCATTCTGATCAAGCTTCTTGAGGTGGATAAGACCATAGCGTCTACTCGCTCGCGCGAGGTGGCTTTTTACTAGGGCGCTTTTTATGCTAGTCTTCATCTTCCAATTTATTCCATTATTAGGAGGATCCTATACTTCTAGAACATATGCCCCACCCAACTCGTTCCCAATGCATGGCAAAGTCTTGTCTGCACAGTAGTACAGTGACGAGCTCATAAGTTCCCCCTTTCCCTTAATGAGTTTAGGAGTCTGTTCGCCCTATATAAAAACCCAAAGCCAGACTCCAGATGGCTCTACTTCAAGGCTAGGGCAAAGAAGACCCTACTCGGGGGGTATCCTGGTAACGTCAAAGGACGGAAGAAGAAATTCTTCTTCATCTCGAGAGATGACTGGGAGTTCTCTTTGGGGATATCCAAGAAAAATGGGGTTCCAAGAGTTTTGGGTCGTGGGGCATCCAAGGTCAGTCTTCGTTCGTTAATTCATTCTTTTAATTCACAAGTGTAGCACCCCTCCCGTGACTAATAAGCGTCCTCACACTTTCAGGTAAGCGCTGTAACAAATTGCCTGTCCTATCCATGATGAAGCAATAGAGGCTTGATGGGATCTTAGACTCAGTAGTGGGGGGAGAATTTTTTACAATCAAAGAAGTTCTCGCATATAAGTCCTTCCACATGTGTTTCAGGCCTGCCCCGGTACCGATGGCGTATAGTGGCAGCAACAATGGCGAGGATATCCTGACAGGCAATGTAGCTCCAATTGCAAGCAACAAGGGTAAGTCTCATATTTACGAGATGAACCTCACCGAGGCGATCATTCTCAAGATGGCTCGATAGAATACATAGGAACTATCAGGAAGAAAATGAAGAAAGTTTTACCTCGCCTTCTTGATCTAACACTATTAAGGCTGCTAGGGAAAAAGTACAACCACTCTTCCCTGGTTTAGAATCAGGTAGCTCGAGCTCTATCTTGGAGGCCTGATTGGATCCACAACTGCCCCCCGAGCTCAAGTCGGATGGTACTATCTCCATTCTTTTCAAAATATTCTATCTCTTTTATTCTCTGACGTTGGTTCACTTTTTACAGCTATGTCAAAGACAATCATCCTAAAGAAGCTCGTTCAACTAGCGAAACATCCCAAGGATGTAACCCCACCGACCAAAGGAGTGGTGATCAGAGAGAACCGACCATGAGATGAGGTTCCTAAAATTTTGCCCAGTAAGAAGAGCAAGACTTCGCCGCTTGAGGCTAAAAAGAGGGTGGTGAGGTCCAGCAAGATAGTGATCATGAGAGCCACACCCATATTGGCTCCCGAGGAGGGGACCTCAGCCTAACTTGGTGCTATCTTAGGGCCCAGGGCCTCTATGTTGAAAAATTCAGCTGTGGCAGAGAAACTCCTAGAGGGGGTGATTTCACCTGCTAATAAAGAGGAGATGGAAAATTGGATCTGGATTGGGCGATCTTAAAGTTATTCCATATCATCTCAAGTAGTCATATGATTTTATGCTCAGTTTGTACTTCTGTATTTTCATTCCTATGATGAATTTGTCTTTTTTAGGCGATTATGCTCAGGTCTTCTCTCACTAGTCGTGGTAGGGAGATGAGAGATGAAGCGATGAGTTAGCATGGTTAGGTTGCCTCGATTGAGAGCGAGATGACTCGTGCTAAAAAATGGGCCACAGAGTCGGAAAGACAAATGGCTAAGCTCAGAGTCCGAGAACAGCAAGCTATTGATGAGCTGAAGAAGACTAGGGAGGACTGAGGCACACTGTGGTGAGGCTCGAGAAGGGGATGACCGAGATGAAGAAGAAGGCCATCACAAGTCCTCGGATGACTTTCAGAAGGCTGTTGAATTTACGGCTTTTATGTACTTTGGCGAGGGCTTTGACTTCTACAAGAGGCAAATCGACCATCTTGATCCTGATCTTGAAATCCAAGATATGGGAATTGATGCCCAAATGCTCGAGGATGAGGAGCAAGAGGAAGAAGAAAGAGAAGGAAAAGGAGAAAGAGAAGGAGAAGAAGGAGAAGGAGAAGGAAGAGGAAGAGTAAGAGGAAGAGGAAGAGGAAGAGGATGGGGAGAAAGAAGATACTAGCCCTCTCTCTTCTTAAACACTTGTAATTTTTTTTTTGTAATGGCGATGTGTAACCCTTACTCCTCAGTGAATGAAAAGTATTTTTTCCTTCATGTTTCCTGCTTGTTTTCTTTATTTCTTAGCCTAGTATTTGCTTATGTAGGCGATATCATGTGACATGAAATTGGCGAAAAAAACTTAACAAACTAGTGATTGGCAAAGTAAATTTGGCGAACATAGCTTGATCATTTGGTGAATAAAGCTTCTGGACAATTAAGTTTATCTCACCTTAATTAGGTAAGTATCAAACTTTAACTTGGTGAGCTTGATTAATAGGCGAACAAGGCTGATTCAAGTTGTCTGAACTTAGGTGAACATTAAACCTTATCATGGCAACATAAATAATCAAGCGATAACTTCTGGCGATCGAGATGCCTTGGCGAATAATTTGTAAATTTCTCAATAAATGAGCGATCTTGATACTGGCGATAACAAAAAATTATTTCAATCTGTTTATATGGCCAAACTAGCGAATAGCTCTTTTTGAAATTAGCGACATAACCCATTATGGTCAATACTGGCAATATAAAAAGGTCGAACTGGAGAAATGTGATTTTATTAAAATAATTATCATCACATGGAGATTGGTAAACATAATAAAGACTTTGGCGATCAAAATCATAATTACATGGAGATTTGGTCAAATAAAGACTTTGGTGACCTCTCGTTGTTTAGGCGACCTTCATATCATGACGATCAAGGAGACTATTGGTAATATTTTTTTATGTGCTCAGCATTCCAAGGGATGAGGCAATGTCTTCCTGCTCAAGTCTTCTAGTCAATAAGTTCCTAGCCTGGACACCTTGATAACTTTATAAGGACCTTCCCACATAGGGCTGAACTTCCCAACATTAGGCTCTTTTGTAGACAACGTGACCTTCCTTAAGACCAAGTCACCCCGCAAGAACGACTTATGCTTGACCCTCTGGTTGTAATACTTGACGACTTGGTGCTTATAGGTAGCTTGGCGTATCTCGACTTTCTCTCTCTTTTCGTTAAGGGGATCAAGGTTAAGCCTTAGCTCGACTTCGTTGTTCTCCTTGTCAAAATTTGCGGTCCTGAAGCAAGGCATTCCTATCTCTACAAGTATGACTGATTTTGTCCCATACATCATAAAATATGGCGTCTCGCCCGTAGAAATTTTGTTCGTCGTGTGATAAGCCCAAAGTATGCTTGGAAGGTCTTCTACCCATTCACCCTTGGATTTTTTTAATTTCACCTTTAGATTCCTTAAGATAGTTCTATTGGTGACTTCTACTTGACCATTTGCTTGAGGATGATTAGGCAAGGAGAAATAGTTGGAGATGGCAAGATCCAAGTAGAATAGTTTGAATCCATCATTGTCAAATTATTTGGCGTTGTCCGAGATGAATACCTCGGGAATCCCAAATCGAAAAAAGATGTTCTTCCACACAAAAGTTTCTGGTGTTCCTCTCAGTGATCTTGGCGAGAGGTTTTACTTCCATCCATTTAGTGAAGTAGTCTATGACTACGATCAAGAATTTCCTCTATAAAATCCTTTGGATGACGCAAAATCTGGTTGATCGGTATTGGACCCAACGTGCATGGAGCCTATCTGCTGGCAACTTTCCATCTTTAAGATCTGCAATGATTTCATCCATCTACGTCGGATCTGCTATAGCTTGATAGATAGTTTTGGCGACGTTAATGCTAGGACTTGGCAGAAACTCCAGTAGTATACTCTCGTCCGAGATGAAATCTAATGATGAGGCTAGGTTGGCCAAGGCGTCAGCTTTCTTGTTCTCTTCTTTAGGGATTTGGAGAATTTAGAACTCCTTGATCTTTATTGAAATGGTCCTCACCTCATCCAGATAGGCCCACCCATTTTGAGATCACTGGCGAGGTAATCTCCTTAGACTTGAATTACCACGAGTTGAGAACTGCTATAAGTGTCCAAAGATTCCCCTCTATTGTAACTCTTAATCCGGTGATGAGAGCCTCATATTCAGCCTCGTTTTGGTGGTTTGGAACCTAATATTCTCCCGAAGGAGTTTAGAGAACAAGTCCCGCACCATAGCTGTGCTGATAGGATGACCCATCTACGAACAACTTCCATCTGGAGATATCATCATCTTGATCTTATTTCTTTGGGGTAACCATCTTGGGTTCCGAAGTAGCATCTTGTGTAAACTCAGCAATGAAATCAGCTAATGCCTGAACTTTGATCGCCATACATGGTCGATAGCTGATATGAAATTCGCTCAGTTCAATAGACCATTTGAGAAGTCGCCTTGAGGGTATCAGGCCTCTATAGAATTTGCTTCAAGGGATGATCTGTCAGCACAGTAATGGTATGCGCCTAGAAATAATGGCAAAGCATTCTAGCGGCAATCAGAAGGGCATAGGCCAATTTCTCAATTTTCAGGTATCTAATTTTAGCTCCTATGAGGACTTTGTTGACATAGTATATTGGCTTCTGAACCTTGTCCTCTTCTCGGATGAGCATTGCACTTACTGCTGTTGGCGAGATAGAGAGATATAGGATGAGTTCCTAGCCCATGTTAGGAACAGTGAGTAGGGGAGGCAACCCCAGATACTCCTTTAGTTATAGGAATGCCACCTCAGACTTGTCCGTCAACTCAAAAGCTTTATTCTTTCTGAAAATCTTAAAAAATGGCAAGCACTTATCTGTTGATTTTGAGATAAATCTGTTAAGAGCTGTCACTTACCTAGTTAACTGTTGCACCTCATGAATGTTCCTAGACGAGCTCATCGCAAGTAAAACTTGAATCTGGTATGGGTTTGCTTCAATCCCTCGTTTTGTCACCAAGAAACCAAGGAACTTTGCCGATGACACACCAAAGATGCATTTGGAGGGGTTAAGCATCATACAGTATTTTTCACAGGATAACAAACATTTCCTGCAAATGGGTGACATGGTTAGCTACTTTGAGGCTCTTGACTAGCATGTCATCTATGTAGACTTCCATTGTCATCCCAATCATTTATTTGGATATTTTATCATCCAATCTATGGCACGTCACCTCAGCATTCTTCAATCCAATTGGCATGATCTCATAGCAATACGATTCTTTTAGTGATAAAAGAAGTCTTTTCTACGTTAGGAGGATGCATTTTGATCTGATGATATCCCGAGAAGGCATCTATAAAGTTGAGGAGTTTGTGTTTGGAGGTTGCATCCACAATCAGATCAATCTTAGGCAGAGGAAACTATCTTTTGGGCAGGTCTTGTTTAGGTCAGTAAAGTCAACACATACTCTTCACTTTTCCCCCTTTTTAGGGGTGATGACGACATTGGAGAGCCAATTTGAGTAATGAGATTCCCTAATGATATTGGCTTTGATGAGCTTAGCCACTTCTTCTTCTATGACTTTCAAGCATTCATGGGCAAACTTCCTTCTTTTTTGGCGAACTAAAGGATGATCAGGGTCGTTGAACAACTTATGGACGGCGACCTGAGGGTTTATTCCCAGGACATCACCCTATGAACATGCAAACACATCGTAGTTTTTCTTCAAAAATTCTACCAAAATAATCCGCAGCTCTGTAGTCAATTCGGTCACGATCAAAACATGACAATCTGGATAGTTGGGGTGTATTAAAACTGGAGTTGTTTCCTCTAAAGGCTTGGTGTTTTTCATTTCTTTGAGATAAACAAGGATAATCTCTTACACTTCGTCCCTCAATGCCTCTATCTCGGCATTGTCTATCTGTAATTGTTATCTGGTGAATGGTTTTGGTGGAGAGTCGGTTTTCATGGTCATTATAAAGCATTGTCTCACCACCTTTTGGCTGCCTCTCACCTCGCCTATTTCGGTTGAAGTGGGAAACTTCATCATCAGGTGATAAGTGGAGGTAATGACTTTAATCTTTCCCAGAGTACGGCGACCTAAGATAGCATTGTAGGGTGATGGACAATCCACGACGATGAAATCTTGCCATACGGTTGTATGATGGGGTTCCATTCCTGAGATTATAATCAACTTGATCCATCTAAGGGGATTTGTAGAGCTCCCCCCAAATCCAACTAAAGGGGTGTGAAACAAGTGGAGTCCATCTCGCCTTATTTTTATTTTGTCGAACACCAAGATAAACAAGACATCAGCAGAACTCCAGTTGTCAACCTCCTTTGAACATTGAAATTGGCGATAGTGGCTAAAAGTACTAAGGCATCGTTGTGGGGGAGATGCAATCCTCTCAAATCTTTGTTGGTGAGTGATGGGCTAGTGAGCTCCATTAATAGGTATGGAGAGGTTGAAAACCTCTTCTTCAGCTCGCCCATTTGCCTCTCTTACATGCCACTTCTGGGATGAGCTTGAACATCTCCTGATGCAAATCCACCATGGATAGTTTGGATGTCACCTGTTGTCGGCTTGTTATCAACATATCCCTTTTCAAGTGAATCTGAATGCTGGCGATCTGCTACGTACTTTCTCAAATATACCCTTTTAATCAAGTCAGCTATCTGCTTATTTAGCTAGAAGCAATCCTCGGTGTTGTGTCCATGGTCCCTGTGAAATTCACAATACTTGTTTTTGTTCCTTCTGAGGGGGTTAGTCTTGATTTTACTTGTCCACTCCACAAATTCC
>BRYE01000010.1:10985573-10990573 GCA_030159115.1 Actinidia arguta var. hypoleuca | reverse complement strand
AGTGTGTGAGAACAGAAGAGGGTAAAACCTATATTAGAGTGATACACGAGTGGAGTGACATTATGTTGAGAGTAAACATGCGAGGGAGTGTTGTGAGGATAAATATTTCCAACATGTCCAAAGACGATAACAGGAGTGGTGAAATAGGCATGAATGAAGTTGCGTTTGCATTGAAAGCCATGCAACAACAAATGGAAAGGTGGGGAAGAGAGATGATAAATATCAGAGGGGAACTAGAAGAGGTTAGACAGTCATGACAAATGGGAGGAGAGGATGATGCTAATTTCATCCAGGATAGGCCGAGAAGGGAGGAGCGGTTTGACAGGCTTGACAGCAACATAAATTCCATCAAAATGAAAATTCCTCCTTTCAAGGGAAGGAATGATGCTGAAACTTATCTGGAGTGGGAAAGGAAAGTGGAGCGCATTTTTGAGTGTCACAATTACTCTGAGATAAAGAAGGTAAAATTAGCAGCAGTGGAGTTCACAGACTATGCCATGGTATGGTGGGATCAGTTGTTGGTTACAAGAAGGAGAACTGGAAAGGGACCTATTGATACTTGGGCCGAGATGAAGGTTGTCATGAGGAGGAGGTTTGTGCCTTCTTTCTACTACTGAGAGGTCCACCAGAAATTACAGCGGCTCACACAGGGTTCTATGTCAGTTGAAGATTACCACAAGGAGATGGAGATAATGCTCATTCGGGCAAACATTGAGGAGGATAGAGAGGCTACCATGGCATAATTCCTTAGCGGCTTAAATAGGGAAATTTCCAACATAGTGGAGTTGCACCATTACATAGAGCTTGAAGAGATGGTGAATATGGCAATGAAGGTGGAAAGGCAGCTCAAGGTGAGGGGGGCAGCAAAACAACCTTCTAATTACACACCAAATTGGACCTCGAAGTGGTCAAAGAAAGAGGAGGCAGCGAGTGGTAAGCCTTCTAATTTTGAAGATAAGATTTCAAGCTTCAACAAAGGCAACGTAGTTGCTGTGACAAACAAAGGTACCACCGATTATTCAACTTCACATAGTAGGCAGCGAGATATTAAATGTTTTAGGTGTTTGGGGGTTGGGCATATTGCTTCACAATGTCCAAACAAACGGACTATGCTTTTGAGGGATAATGGGGAGGTAGAGTCTGAATCTGAATCTGACGGTGATTCTATGCCTAGCTTAGAAGATGCTGACGATGTTGAATATGCTGTGTGTGGTGAATCCTTGGTTATTAGGCGTGCCCTTAACACCCAGGTTAAAGAGGAGGGTGTAGAACAGAGAGAGAACATTTTTCACATTAGGTGTCTGGTCGGAGGGAAAGTTTGCACTTTGATTATTGATGGGGGTAGTTGCGCAAACGTAGCTAGCACCACCTTAGTTGAGAAGTTAGGGTTGAAATGTGAGAAACATCCGAAACCTTATAGGTTGCAGTGGTTGAATGATAGTGGGGAGGTTAAGGTGACAAAACAGGTTGTAGTACCTTTCTCAATTGGGCGGTATGTTGATAAGGTGTCATGTGACGTAGTGCCCATGCATGCGGGCCATGTGCTGTTGGGTAGGCCTTGGCAGTTTGATAGGAGGGTGACACATGATGGGTATCAGAATAGGTATTCTTTCCGCTTCAATGAAAAAAATGTGACCTTAGCACCTCTATCTCCCAAGGAGGTGTACCAAGATCAACTTACAATGGTGAGCAGTTCCAAAGGGGGTTCGGGTTATGAGGAGAAAAAAATACAGGGAAAGGAGGCCAAGAGAGACAAGAAACCATTAAATGGCCCAATGGTGAGTGACTGCACAAGTGAGAAAAAAAATGAGAGAAGTGCAGGAGAGAAAAAAAAGAGTGAGAGAGAAAATAAGGGTGACAAAAAAATGAGTTTTTATGCAAAAGAGAGAGATCTTAAGAGTGCTTTCATGGGAAGGAGAGCCCTCATAGCGATAAGATTTAAAAAGAGTTTATTGGTTTCGACTAATCTTGATCCATGTTTGCCTAGTGTCTTTATTTCTCTTATACAGGAATTTGATGATGTCTTTCTCGAAGAGACTCCAATGGGCTTCCACCTTTGCGAGGCATTGAGCATCAAATTGACTTTGTGCCTAGAGCATCAATTCCAAACCGGCCAGCCTATAGGAGTAATCCAGAGGAGACAAAGGAACTTCAAAGGCAAGTTGATGAGCTACTCAAAAAGGGGCATATGCGAGAGAGCCTTAGCCCATGTGCTGTACCAGTCTTATTGGTACCCAAAAAGGATGGATCATGGCGAATGTGCGTGGACTGCCGTGCCATCAACAAAATCACTGTAAAGTATCGCCACCCTATTCCTAGATTAGATGATATGCTAGATGAATTACATGGGTCATGCTTATTTACCAAAATTGATTTGAAAAGTGGATATCATCAAATTAGAATGCAACTGGGTGACGAGTGGAAAACTGCTTTTAAAACAAAATATGGTTTGTATGAATGGATGGTTATGCCTTTTGGTTTAACTAATGCACCTAGCACTTTCATGAGATTAATGAACCATGTTTTGCGAGAATTCCTTGGAGATTTTGTGGTTGTTTATTTTGATGACATTCTTATATACAGCAAAACTCTAGATGATCACACCATGCATGTTAGATTAGTTCTGGAGGTTCTAAGGAAAGAACAATTGTATGCCAATTTGAATAAGTGTACCTTTTGCATTGATAAACTTTTATTTTTAGGCTTCATTGTGAGTGCAAAGGGAGTTGAGGTGGATGCTGAAAAGGTAAAGGCTATTCAAGAATGGCCAACGCCTAAGAGTGTGACTGATGTTAGGAGCTTTCATGGTTTGGCCAGTTTTTATAGGAGATTTGTAAAAGATTTTTCAGCTATTGCAGCTCCTTTGACTGAAGTAATCAAAAAAGAGGTCGGGTTTAGGTGGGGAGAGGAGCAGGAGAGAGCATTTAATACTTTGAAAGAAAAATTGTGTTCTGCCCCTATATTGTGCTTACCTTATTTTGACAAAACTTTTGAGCTTGAATGTGATGCCTCAGGGATTGGTATAGGTGCTGTGTTGATGCAGGAGAAGCGCCCCATAGCATTCTTCAGCGAAAAACTAAATGGAGCGCAGTTACGGTATTCCACATATGATAAAGAGTTTTATGCCTTGGTGAGGGCGTTGGATGTGTGGCAGCATTACCTTCTTCCAAAGGAGTTTGTCATTCACACCGACCATGAATCATTGATACACCTTAAGGACCAAGGAAAGCTTAACAAAAGGCATGCCAAGTGGGTAGAGTTCATTGAGGCTTTTTCTTATGTGATCCGTTACAAGCAAGGTAAAGATAATGTTGTTGCTGATGCGTTATCTAGAAGGTATGCTTTACTCACTACACTTAATTCTAAGTTGTTAGGCTTTGAGCACCTTAAAGAGATGTATGCAACAGATTTTGATTTTGGTAAGGTATACAATGCTTGTGAACATGCTACTTTTCAAAGATTTTATAGGCATGAAGGGTTTTTATTTCGAGGAAATCAAATATGTGTGCCTACTTGTTCTGTGAGGGAATTGCTTGTACGTGAGTCACATAGTGGAGGTTTAATGGGTCATTTTGGTGTGCATAAAACTTTGGATATACTGTCTGAACATTTTTATTGGCCACGCATGCGTAGGGATGTTGAGAAAATTTGTTCTAAGTGCATTGCATGTAGGCAAGCTAAATCCAAATCTATGCCACATGGGTTATATACACCGTTACCTGTTCCTACCGTGCCTTGGGTTGATATCTCTATGGACTTTGTGTTAGGCTTGCCTAGGACTAGAAAGGGTAGAGACAGCATCTTTGTGGTGGTAGATAGGTTTAGCAAAATGGCACATTTTATTGCATGCCACCAAACTGATAATGCTCCAAATATTGCTGATTTGTTCTTTAGAGAGGTGATTAGATTGCATGGCATGCCTAGGACCATTGTGTCTGACAGGGATGTTAAATTTTTGAGTCATTTTGGAAGGTCTTGTGGGGTAAATTGGGTACTAAATTGCTATTTTTTACTACTTGTCATCCCCAGACAGATGGCCAAACTGAAGTGGTCAACCGGACTTTGGGTAATTTGTTGCGATCAGTGGTGGGAAAGAATTTAAAAACTTGGGAAGAGTGTCTACCCTTCATTGAATTTGCATACAATCGAACTGTGCATTTTTCTACGGGGTTTTCACCTTTTGAGATTGTGTATGGTTTTAATCCTTTAACTGTTTTGGATTTAATGCCTTTGCCCTTGAATGAAATTGCTAGCCTAGATGGAAAACAAAAGGCTGAAATGATTCAAACTATACATGAGACGGCACGACAGCAAATAGAGCATAAAAATAGGATGTATGCCCAAAAAGCCAACAAGGGGCGAAAGCGAGTTTTGTTCAAACCAGGTGATTGGGTTTGGGTGCACATGCGCAAAGAGAGGTTTCCAACTAACAGGAGATCTAAATTGGATCCTCGCGGTGATGGACCATTCCAGGTGTTGGAGCGCATTGGAGACAATGCCTACAAAATTGATCTGCCAGGTGAGTATCAAGTTTCTGCTACATTTAATGTTTCTGATCTTTCTCCTTTTGATGCAGATTCGAGGACGAATCTTTTTGAGGAGGGAGGGATTGATGCGAGCACGGGCAAGGATGGTGCTATCAAAGGCGATGAGATTAAGTTACCAGTTGGGCCAATCACAAGGTCGCGGGCCAAGAAGCTCACATCCGCCTTCCAAAGCTTTGTGGGCCAGTTTATTGAACACAGACTTGGTGGACCAGCCATAGACAGCAGGAATGGGTTCAATGGAAATATTAAAGATGAAGATCAGCCCATTAATTCAATCCAAGTGTGTGGGCTGGAAGTGGAGGCTTAATTTATTTTTATGTTTATTTAGTTGGGCCTATTTATTGATGTTAGTTCCTTTTATTTAGGTGTTTAAGCCCAATTCGAGATGGGCCTTAATTAAGCAGGGTTTAGGTTAGGGTTTCCTATAAATGCTTTGTTTAGAAGATGGAGAGG
>BRYE01000010.1:10975573-10978073 GCA_030159115.1 Actinidia arguta var. hypoleuca | reverse complement strand
ACGATAGACTGTTTTCAGCATCAGGTTACTTTTTTTACACCCGAGGGCGACCGTTTTTATTTTGTGGGAGATCGGGGTTGTGGTTTTACCCCATTGCCTACCGATGTGCGTAGATAAGGAGAGTTGAATTTCCTTTTCTCAGCTTGTTTGATCGACGAGGAAAACATAGCTAGTGTTGTTTTACCACTGGTTGTTTGTAATTTCCCAAATGTCTTTCTGAAAGATTTGACATAGTTACCACCGCACCGAGAGATTGAATTCTCCATTAATCTTATATTGGGCACCGTATCCATCCACGTACCACTGTATCATTTTGCACCAGTAGAGTTACAAGAATTGAAGATTCAGATTCAAGACTTGTTGGATAAAAGCTTTATCCGACATAGTGCATTACTGTGGGGAGCTTCGGCTTTGTTTACAAAGAAGAAGGATGGGTCACTTCAAATATGCGTTGATTATCGGTGTCTAAACCATGTGACGATAAAGAACAAGTATCCACTTCCGAGAATCGACGACTTGTTTGACCAATTGAAGGGCTCGAGCTATTTCTCGAAGATTGACTTGAGATCAGGTTATCATCAGTTGTAGATCAAGGAGGAGGATATTGCGAAGATGGCTTTTCGCTCACGCTACGAAAATTATGAATTTCTTGTAATGCTGTCTGGTCTTATGAATGCACCAGTAGCTTTCATGGACTTGATGAATCGTGTCTTTCATCCACATCTTGATCGGTTTGTAGTCTTATTCATAGACGATATCTTATTCTACTCGCCATCAGTTGAGTCACATGAGGAGCATTTGAGGATTGTATTACAGCTTTTATGAGAGCATCGTTTGAATACTAAGTTTAGTAAGTGTGAATTCTGGTTACTTGAGGTGAAATTCTTAGGTCATGTTATTTCTGGGAGCGGAGTAGCTGTTAATTCATTGAAGATTGAGGCAGTACTGAATTGGGAATGACCGAAGACCGTATTCAAGGTTCGTAGTTTCTTAGGTTTAGCCGGTTACTACCGACAATTTGTGGAGGATTTTTCACGTCTAGCGGCATTGATGACTCAACTTATGAGGAAGGGGATTCATTTGTTTGGAACGACGTGCGTGAGAATTCTTTTTAGTAACTTAAGAAAAGATTGACTTCTGCACCAATTATTGTTATACTTAAATGAGGATTAGGGTACACCTTGTGTTGTGATGCTTCACGTGATGGTTTGGGATGCATTTTGATGCAGTTGGGAAAGGTGATTGCTTATGGTTCACGTTAGTTGAAGACGCACGAGAAAAATTATCCGACTCACAACTTAGAGCTTGTGGCCGTTATATTTGCGTTAAAAAGTTGGAGGCATTACTTGTACGGGGAACAGTTTGAAGTATTTTTAGACCACAAGAGCTTGAAGTATCTATTTACGCAGAAGGACTGAACTTGAGACAGCGATACTGGATGGAGTACATGGAGGACTACGACTTTGAATTACATTATCATTCCGGGAAGGCCAATGTTGTGGCCGATGCGCTTAGTAGGAAATCCCTTAGTACCTTGACAAGCATTTCTATTCGTCAGTGGTAGATGCTTCATGATCTCGGTGAGTACGACTTACTTCTCAGCGAGACAGAAGAGTTTGCTACATTGTTCGCAGAACCAACCATTATCAGTTGAGTTATTGAAGCACAACAGCAGGACGTGGAAGCCAAGACGATTTGCGATCGTATTGCTAGAGGTGTAAGACCAACAGATTGGGTTTTGCATTCAAACCAGGGTTTGAGGTATAAGTCTAGATTACTTGTACCTTTGTCTAGTAAAGACGACGACGTTCTTCATGAGTTTTATCATTCACGATTTGTAGTTCATCCTAGAGGGACAAAGATGTATCATGATTTGTGTCGCTAGTTTTGATGGAGGCGAATGAAGAAGGATGTTGCCTTGTTCGTTTCGAGATGTTTGACTTGCCAACAAGTGAAAGTAGAGCACCAGAAACCAGCAAGTTTGCTACAACCATTGTCAGTTGCTAAGTGGAAATGGGAGCATATCACAATAAACTTTGAGAGGGCACGAGACCGTTTGGGTTGTGGTCGATTGTTTGACAAAATCCGCACACTTTCTTCCTATCCGTCTGTCAAATTTGACAGCGGATCTTGGCGTCAATTACGTTCGTGAAATTGTTCGATTTCACGGAGTTCCGGTATCTATAGTTTCTGATAGAGATCCGTGTTTTACATCACTTTTTTGAAAGGGGATGCAGACTCAGTACAATATTTCATCCTCAGACCGATGGACAGTGTCAATGTACTATTCAGATTCTGAAAGACA
Source organism: Actinidia arguta var. hypoleuca (assembly GCA_030159115.1). Taxonomy (NCBI): domain Eukaryota; kingdom Viridiplantae; phylum Streptophyta; class Magnoliopsida; order Ericales; family Actinidiaceae; genus Actinidia; species Actinidia arguta. The sequence goes on along the minus strand of BRYE01000010.1, from coordinate 10,975,768 downwards.
TGCTTCGGGCATGTGTGCTTGACTTTGGAAGATCGTGGGAGGATCATCTACACTCAGTGGAATTTGCGTACAACAATAGTTATCAGGCGAGTATTGGGATGGCATCTTTTGAAGCGTTGTATAGTAGACCGTGTAGATCACTTGTTTGTTGGAATGACGTTGGAGAGGTAGTGCTTGCAAAGTCAGATTGAGTTT
>BRYE01000010.1:10958073-10970573 GCA_030159115.1 Actinidia arguta var. hypoleuca | reverse complement strand
ATTTTTGGAATATTCTTCAAGCTCCTCTGGTCCCCATTCTAGCAAAGCCATAGTGGTGTGTTATGCCAGAATTTATTTCAAATATACATAAATTAAGCACCGCAATGAAATAAATAAATAGCAATTAAAAATGCATCGATGCATATATGACTAGCAATTGTAGAGATATAATGAAATAGGATAGATTGGGACAGGAAAGAGGAAAGCATAGTTTATTCCGAAATATACCAATGTAGATACATTATACACACATGTTATAACTACATGTTTGGTAGTTCTACTGAAATAATAATCATTGCACAAGAAATTTTGTATACATTACCATGCATGATTCAACTGAACGAAGTTGCAATATTGGATAGAGGCTTTTCATGTGCTAGGTGATTCTATTATTACTTGCAAATGCAGCGAGTAACGTGCCATCATTGTTGAAATGGATCTGTGGAGTTACCTCAAGATTGAAGAAAATAAAGGTCCAAAAAACAAAAGAAGTGAAATTGGACTAAATTGTTATTGTAGGGCTATGACAATTTAGAAAATGAATTTGGAGGTTAAATTCTAACAAAATTATATAGAGACTTACAGGTAATTCCATCCAATAACAGGAGTTGCCAATAGATAAAGGCTATCCACATCCCAAAATTTGATAACAAGGCTAACACCAGCAGCCAAGAAGCAGGATTTGGTTGTATCAAACTTCACGATACCCACAAAAACCTTTGTGCAATCCTCCGTACACTGTTTTCACTTCACCTTCACTTTCAATCATTCAACAAGATCAGTTTCCTTGTTTTAACTTGTACCACATGAAAAGAGCCGACACTGGGTTCAACAAAAACATTCGAGTTTCAGTTCCTCCTCCACGTGTTGTATGGAAACTAACAAAGTGGTAAACTAGAGAATATGAAACACAAGTCTAAAAGCATTAGCAGAGGAAAAAGTAAATATACATGCAACAATCAAAAAATAAAGAGGTGATTATGATCCTTCCATGAATATTTTCCAGGACATGAGAGAAAAAACAAGAGATAAATGCTCTATGAAAGTAAACAAATTAACAACAAAAGCCAAATAAACTACAGTTTTAGATAAAATTAATATATTACGCTAGGTGGGACAATACAACTAAAATTAAGAATCTGAACTCACCTTAATAATTTTGTGTTTGCCACAGGTAATGACGGAAATTTCTCTCACTAGAGTTTGCAGAAGCTATATTATTTATGCTACCAATATGCTCAATCTGGAAATCAACCACCTACCATTCAGCAAAAAAATAACATGGATATGCAGTTATATGAATTATAATGTATCTGAACATACCAATAAATGCTGCATGTTAGCTTCACTGTGATAAGAATATAATTGCAAGATGTGTTTAGAGTATGTAACTCCTGTTACATTAGCACAAGAACAGTAATTTAATCAAATGCATCCATTCAAATTATGAGAAATTTCAGCCTTTTCAGATGCTAAAACAGTTAAAGGCTTAAAGCATCTCCAAATAATTTTTCTAAAGCTGTTCATTAAAGTTGTTCGCTTTAACGGTCACTGAACCAAACTGAAGGAATAATGATATATAGCTTAACTTAGAGCTAAATCATAGGACGTGACATTTGTAACGAATGAACACAAAAGATACAGTAGCTTTCATCAGCTTTCATCATCTACACACAACATGGGACTTAACAAGATAGAACAAAAAAAAAACGTTGCATCATATACTTAAAGCTCGTGAAGCTGCACATTTGCTCCATGATACCATCTTTTTGGGGTTGATCCAACGGGGCAGTATTAGAAAATCCAGACTCTTCTGTTGAATTTACTTGCGTCAATTTGTGATTTTTTCTGTTCTTTTTCTAACAGCTGATTCTGGAACATGGAATAATAATACTTATTTCTTGTAAAGAAAGCTACATAAACACGCAAGGCAACTCTTGTCTGCACAGAAAAGCACGAACTTGTTTCAGCACCATGGAACAGCATCAGAGAAAAAATACGCTCATTTCATTCCTTTCTGGAATGTTGAAATTGCTCTACAACTTCAGGACCATATTTGGCTCAAATCCTAAGGTTTGGGCATGAAGACTTGGCCGAATTTTAATGCATGACATCCCCAAAGTATTCATTGATAGAGAAAATAAATTGTCAAATTTTTAAGGTATAATCACTTTACTCACCGAGCTGGAAAAGTGTTGAAATTAGGAGATTTTATTCCTTAATCTAGTTAGGAAAGTTTATTAATTAGTCTTCTATAATAGGTCATGTTAACCATAGGTTAATTAGAAAGATTTCCCTTGATTAGTTTTCGTTTTTTAAATTTTCTCTATGCCTATATATAGGCTCTTCTTGTACACAAAGATAATATCCTAATATAATATATTTTTTTCCTTTCTGTTTTTCAACTTGATTTCAAAGCCACACTGCTCTTGGTTAGCCTCTTCCGCTTCTGCAGCCAGCAGCGGCTCTGCCGTTACTGGAATATTATCCGGTATTTTTTCTCCTCCACTTTTTCATCTTTTTTTTTCCTTTTCTTCCACCAGTTGCCTATGTGTTATGTATACCGTTGTTCATTTGCGTTCAGCAACCATACCATTAGGCTCGGATTTCGCCGATTTGTCCATCGCCGCCAACCGGTGGCCCAAAGTCATTGATATGTGCTCAGCCGGGTTCGTTCATAGTTCAGTTTGAATTTTCCTTCATTGCCACTATCGTGGTTTCTATTTCATCGATATCTTGAGGCCTATTGCCTGTTTTGGCCTTTGATGTCTCTGCACAGCCTCCTACAGCTTCCTAGATATTCTTGTAGCCTTTGTGCAGCCTCCTGGAGCTTCATGCAACCTCCTGCAGTCTCGCACAGCCTGCAACCTCGCATAGTCTATGACATCGATATTGCGATGCTTTTTTCCATTAGGGTCTTTCGGTTTGTTCCGTCTCCGCTTCAGTCCTCTATTGTCAAGCTGAGAGCTTGATTGATATCTCCTCTTAACTTGAGGGGGAGTGTTGGAATTAGGAGATTTTATTGCTTAATCTAGTTAGGAAAGTTTCTTAATTAGTCTTCTATAATAGGTCATGTTGACCATAGGTTAATTAGGAAGTATTTTCTTCATTAGTTTTCCTTACTTAAATTTTCTATATGCCTATATATAATCTCCTCTTGTACCCAAAGATAATATCCAATATAATATTTTTTTTTTCTTTCTGTTTTTCAACTAAAAGGATAACTAAAAGGATACCACACATGATATTAAAGCCACCGCAAAGTGGAACAAGTAATCAAAGCTAAATATTGAGGCTTTTTGTGTAAGTCTGCATCATTGACTCGGTGAAATATCAACAATGACTCAAGTAGCTATAATAATCTTCATCTAGTATAAGCTGAGGCTTCTTGGGTAAACGACAGATTGAGCCAATGATGCAATGCCAGCACATACACCATATCTACTCACAATTTTTGGATCAGTAAATCTATAACCATATCTACATAGAAGGACGTTAATTACACCAAATTTCACTTGAAACAGTAATTAAACAATTGTGAGGCAAAGAAAATGTAAAATTAGTCTCTTGAATTGTAATCCATATCAAAAAACTAACAAAACTTGCATAGTATAATAAAAATGCATGATTAAGAAGAAGAAGAATTATATATATAAATATATGGTAGAGAGAGGGAGAGAGATCATTACAAGGAGAGACGTCAAATTTGAAGCACTGGAATCAATCGATCAACATCGTCCATCACTTCAAAATCTTTTCACTGTGTTGTCCCCAAAACAAAAACAATGTTCAGTATTTTTCTCAATCTGAAAACTGATTTTACATACATGCCGAATCAACATTCGGATTCGGAGTTATTTGCTTTAGACCCAGCAGAAGAGGTCATCTAGACAGTCCAGTGCTATGTGACTGAACGACGTCGTTAAGAAGAGAAGAACATGCAAGCCCCTTATTGTTGTTTTCAAAATTAATTTCACGGAACACTTTTTTAAAATTAATTTTGAAGATAAAAACCATTACTTACAAAGGCGTAGTTGAGGCTCGCATTGAGACAAGGCGCCTCCTAAATGGGTTGAGTCGTGCGAATTTGTCACTACTCTCGAAAGATGTGGCCTTCTCCTTGGGCATTCGCCCAAAGCACGTCTTTTGCTCTTTTTTACACATTTTGTGTGGCGTACGTATCTTTAGAACAAAATGATCTCCTAAAAGAAAAAATCGAACAAAGCAAAAAAGACTGAAACTAGAGGACAAAAGTCAAAAGTTACTATTAGAGAGATTTCAATGTTAGTATGTAGTATTGGGGCTTACAATAATGACATGGATTAATTATACAACTTAAATAAATAAAATAAGAGAGAAGAAAAGAGGTGGGTGAAGTCCGAGTACAACGGTAAATATAATCTTAACTTTTATATATATATATATATATATATATATATATATATATATGATTAGAGGAGTTTTAATAATTTTATTTAATTTATTTGTTATTTTAACTATTATTTATAATTTTTAAATAATTTATTATTTTATTAAATATAAAATAAAATTCTAAATGCTTACTTCCAAATGCCTTGTGACTTACGCCTCGCCTCAAGTGGGAAAAATGCCTCGCTTTACACTAATAAAAGCACTTATTGCCTTAATAGCTTATTTGCTTTTGAACAGAAATAATTCTTGATAATTTGAAAATATCTTAGTGAGAGCTCGGAAAAGGACCAGTGACCAATCGCTTGTGGTGCCTTTAGATTGATTTTGGTCACGGCGTTGAAGGTTGGTTTTCTCCGGTAAAGGTTATTTCAAGAGAGGGGGAAGGCAAGCGTTCCAAGTAATCATGTTAAACTTTGAATAAGTCTTCGTTGTCCTATTCCATAGGAAGTCAGTTGTGTTCACCTATTCTCTAGGAGTATCCCTTAAGTAAAGGAGTCTGTTAATAGTGGCTTAGTTGTTCCTTATTTTTAGCAAAGTTGGTTTTGTATGATAACTCTATTTAAGTAACAGATCGTCAATAAATAAAAGTACTGAGTTCCCTCTACTTCTTTTTTTTTTTTTAACATCTCTATTTCATTTAGTTCTCAATAGTGGTATCAGAGCCATATGATCTAGAGGGATGAGAGATTAATCATAAACAAAAAAAAAATTATCTATGGCATCAAATCCCTTTTCTCAAATGCTCCCTATTCTTAATGGAAAAAACTATCAAATGTGGGCTATCAAGATGAAGGCTCATTTTAAAGCTTTGAGTCTATGGGAAGTTGTAGAAAGAGAAGCTGATCCTACACCTCTTGTGCAGAATCCTACATTAACCCAGATCAAAAAATATGAAGAAGATTTATATTAGCATAAAGGTAAGCCACAATGTTTTCAGTGTAAGAGATTTGGGCATAAGGCAAAAGATTGCCGATTCAAAGAGGAGACAGCAAACATGGTACAAGAAGAAATTTTGCTTTGAGATTAAATGGTGAGAAGTGCATCAGTGTACGTGTCCGGAGAGAAGTGCTCCATGAGAAAATTTGCGGAGAGAAGTGCTCCATGAAGTTGAGAAGTCAGGAGAGATATGCTCCAATTTCAAATTTAATTTAGTTTGTTTTTTAAATTTGTGTGAAGTTTTTTTTTCCTAAACTGATTTCTGCAGATATCAGTTTAAGGGAGGGTGTTAAACTTTGAATAAGTCTTCATTGTCCTATTCCATAGGAAATCAGTTGTGTTCACCTATTCTCTAAGAGTATCCCTTAAGTAAAGGAGTCTGTTAGTAGTGGCTTAGTTGTTCCTTATTTTTAGCAAAGTTGGTTTTGTATGATAACTCTATTTAAGTAACAGATCGTCAACAAATAAAAGTACTGAGTTCCCTCTACTTCTTTTTTTTTTTTTTTTTTAACATCTCTATTTCATTTAGTTCTCAACAAATCATATGTCAAGGAGGCCAACTATTTAGCACTAGGTTTCCTCCACTAATTCACCTGCCCTGAAAAACAATAGAGAAAAATAAAAATAAAAAAACAAAAAACTTTTCTATGGTGTGCAACACGAGAAGGAATTATTAAACTTTTACCAGTTCACATATAATTTCCAGTGGTAGAGAATCATCGTTTTAGGAAAAGGTCTAAATTCTACAATTTTGATTATTGGCACCATGCATGTGACATCAACAAAATGATGGGTCTTCAACAAATAAACGGATGCTTGAGCTAAGGAGTTCAATTGCCTAGTTGAAATTTACTTGGATAGTCCTTTTCATCCCTCTAAGTTCCATTTGTTAGCAACAAGGGAATAAACCCTTTCAGACAACAAATCAGAGGGCCCAAGAAATAAACCCAAAAATTTTCTCCGCAATGTTCTCCTAAACCCAAACAGAGTGCGCAAGAAATAAAGAGGGAGGTTAAAATTCAAGACTGAACTACCACACATAATGAGAAGAGGAGATGAAAAAATAAAGAGAAGATAAGAAGCAGGAATTCTGAGAATATGAAACTGATACAAAATTTGATGAGGGGTAAATTCTTCGCTTGTTCACCCGATATGAGTCACCTCGCCTTCATGAAGCTCACGTCGCCATCATCTTTTGTGATCCATGTCACTCACCCAAACTCCATGGTCGCCAAGTGTGCACACCTCGCCTATAACTGTGACATTGCCTATTCGCACTTCATCTCGCCAACCACTGAGAACATAAGATGATACTGGGACTCTACCTCTGTGAGACTCCTTTTCCACTATGTCGCCTATAGATGCAGATTATTCTCCATATGGCATATCCTTGTTTTGTCTCCGATATATCCGGGATCTCCTTCCATATTTATCTATCTAAGGATCCCGCCGTGATCTTCTCACACAACTCTCCATTCTCCAACTATAAAAAAGTCGCTACCTCCATCATACAGAGGTACAAAAAAAACCCTTTGCATTCTCACTTTTTGAGAGCTTTGTTGCTTTATATTGTTTTTCTTATTCACCTTGGTCTAATCTCCACACCGAAGGGGGGTTGAGCGGCCTCAACCCGACCGGTCATGTTTGTTCTCTTGCATAGGTCGCTCAAGGCATTGCCAAGGTCAAATACCGAGGTCACAAGTAATTTTGATTGTCGGTTGCTCGCCCCAAAATTTCTACCGCAACAGTTTGGCTTCGTCTGTGAGAATGACAGTTCTCAATACTTTATGCACCTGCGCAACCAATTATTATTTAGACCAAGTACCAGCAACCCTTTGGATAACAGAGCTCATTCAATGGCAAACACTAGCCAAGTTTCGGATCTTGAGGGCCTCCATCGTGAAATGCATGGAATCACCAAGCAGATCAGGGTCATGAACAAGAATAATGCCCACCTGATACAGCACCTTGCCATGAACAACCCGCAACCTCTTGCCGCACCTATTCTAGAGTTAGTCGATCTCGCCATCCTCGTCAATTAGGAGACCGCGAATCTCAAAGTCGCCAAAGCACTAATTGGGCCCATTCTGCCAAAAATTGGCAACCTCGATCACCGAGCATATGCTCTAGATGAGAAAGAAGTCCTATTTTGTTAGAATCTCAGTTGCTTAGCTAGAAGCATGAAATAGAAGGTGAGGAGGCCAGGAGAAGAGGAAGGTCACCTCACCGTAATAACTAGGCTCCCAAGCACCGAGATAGATCTACTACTTAGAGAATCAAAGACTTGGATGCCAAGATTGATGTCATCAAGACCGGTGCAAATACACCAGTTACTGTAGATAGAGAGGAAGTGGAAAGTATGTGTTGACTTTACCGACCTCAATAAATCCTACTCAAAAAATAGTTTTCCTTTGCCTATGACTGATTTGATCGTTGAAGCAACCTCCAAACATGAGCTCCTTAGTTTTATGGATGCCTTCTCGGGGTATCACCAGATCAAAATGTATCCGCTTGACGTGGAAAAGACTTTTTTTTATCATGGAGAGGGGGGTATACTACTACAAGGTCATGCCTTTCGGGTTGAAGAAGGAAAGGGCAACGTATCAAAGATTGGTAAATAAAATGTTCAAGGAAATGATAGGAAAGACTATGGAGGTCTACATAGATGACATGCTAGTCAAAAGCCTCAAAGTTGTTGATCATATCACTCACCTGAAGGAAATATTTGGCGTCCTACGAAGGCATCGCATGATGTTGAACCCCTCCAAATGCATCTTTGGTGTATCCTTAGTAAATTCTTTAGTTTCCTTGTGACTAAGCATTGAATTGAAGCAAATCTGGACCAGATTCAAGCTTTACTAGCTATGAGCTCGCCCAGAAACATACATGAAGTACAGTAATTAACTAGGCAAGTAGTCGCTCTTAATAGATTTGTTTCCAAGTCAGTAGACAAGTGCCTACCATTTTTCAAGATTCTAATGAAGAACAAAGCCTTTGGGTGGTCGAAAGAGTTCGAGATGGCATTCAATCAACTTAAGGAATATCTTGAGTCACCACATTTACTTACAGTTCCCAGTATGGGCGAGGAGCTCATTTTATATCTCTCCGTCTCGCCAACAGCAGTAAGTGCAGTCCTTAATCGATAGAAAGATAAGGTTCATAAACCAATGTACTATGTTAGTAAGGTCCACATGGGAGCTGAGAACAGGTACCTAAAAAATTGAAAAACTCGCTTATGCACTCCTGATCGCCTCTAGAAATATTTGCCACTATTTCCAGGCACATCCTATTGTGGTAGTGACTCATCAACCTCTAAAGAAGATTCTCCAACCTGACACCTCAAGGCGATTTCTCAAATGGTCTATTGAGCTGAGTGAATTTCATATCAGTTATCGACCAAGGATGGTGATCAAAGCCTAGGTATTGGTCGACTTCATATCTGAATTTACATACGACCTTGCTCCAGAATCAGAAGTAATTCCCCCAAAGTAAAGACTCCAGGAGAATAGAATCCAGATAAGAGCCTCGCCAAATGAAAGTTGTTCATAGATGGATCATCCAATCAACATGGCTTTTGTGTGGGACTTATTCTTCAAACCCCTTCCGGTGAATAGATAGAGTATGCCATACGCATTAGATTCAAAGCCACCAACAATGAAGCCAAATATGAAGCTTTCTTTGCAGGACTTCGAATTGCAATAGAATTAAGAGTATTGTCCTTGGACGCCTTCAGTGATTCTCAACTTGTGGTAAATCAAGTCCAATGAGATTACCTGGCCAAAGATCTTTAGATGATAGCTTACCTAGATGAGGTAAAAACTATGTCAATGAATATCAAAAATTTCAAGATTCGCCAAATCCCCAGAGGGGAGAACAAGAAGGCTGATGCTCTAGTTAACCTCGCCTCAGCCTTTGATATCATTTTGGATAGGATTATACCTTTGGAATTATTTCCAAATCCTAGTATTGACATTACCAAAATCATCTGCCAAGCAACAATGGATTCGACATGGATGGACGATATCATTGCATACCTCCGAGATGGAACACTGCCGTCAAACAAGCTCCAAGTGTGCCGGATCCAATACCAAGCAACTAGATTTTGCCTCATTCAAGGAGTCTTATACAAACGATTCTTCTCAGGACCACTCTTGAGATGTCTCCGACCAGAGGAAACAGATTATGTACTTAGAGAAATTCATGAGGGCATCTACAAAAACCACCCAAGGGCGAGATCGTTAATTGGGAAAGCTGTTCACCAAGGATATTTCTGGTCTTAGATGGAGCAGGACGCGATAACGTACACCAGGAAGTGTGAAAAGTGTCAGAGGTTTGCTCTAATTAGTCATTTCCTTCACACCGAGATGGTGCCAATGACCAGCCCATGGCCATTTACTTAATGGGGGATTAATATACTCGGGCCCCTTCCATAAGCTCTATTGTAGAGAAAATTTTTGATCGTCACTATAGATTACTTCACAAAGTGCATAGAGGCTGAGCCTCTAGAAAAAATCACAAAAAGGAACACCAAAACTTTTATATGGAAAAACGTCGTCTATCGGTTTTGAATTCCTAAGGTTATTATCTCAGATAACGCAAGGCAATTCGATAAGGATGGCTTCAAGTTATTCTGCTCGGACCTCGCCATCTCTCATTCACCTGGTCATCCTCAAGCAAATGGTCAAGTGGAAGTCACCAAATGAACAATCTTGAGGAATCTAAAGGCAAGGTTAGAAAAATCCAAAAGCGAATAGGCCAAAGATCTGTCGAGTATACTATGGGCTTACCACACGACGAGCAGAATCCCTACTAGCAAGACGCCATACTCGATGGTCTTTGGGACAAAATCAGTTATATCGATGGAAATATAAATACCAAGCTTCAGGACCTCAAATTTTGACAAAAAGAATAATGAAACTGAGCTAAGACTCAACATTGATCTCCTTGACAAAAAAAAGAGAGCAAGTTGAGGTATGCCAAGCATCCTACAAGCACCAAGTCGCCAAGTACTACAACTAGAGAGTTAAGCATAGATCTTTTTTACCTAGTGATTTAGTCTTGAGGAAGGTCATTCTATCTACGAAAGAACTAAATATCGGGAAGCTCGGTCCTACATAGGAAGGTCCCTACAAAGTTGTCAAAGTGTCTAGGTTGGAATTGTATTGGCTAGAAGACATGAGTGGAAAGACACTACCTCACCCCTAGAAAGCTGAGCACTTAAAGAAGTACTACCAGTAATCTTGATGGTTGCCATGAGAAGAAGATCGCCTATACCGCGTGATGTCGCCAAAATCTTATAATCACCAAACTCCATGTGGATATAGTCGCCTAGAGATCGCCATAGTTTTTATTTTTCCAAAATCTCCATATGTACGGTTTTAATCACCAAACTTCTTGTTATGATCGCCAATCTCCATATGGTTATGATCGCCAATATAACAAGATGTCGCCATATGTCGCCGTAGTATTGATGTCGCCAAAATCTCCGTGTTTGCGATTTTGATCGCCAAAATTTTTGTTGCATTCGCCAATCTCCATGTAATGAGGATGATTTCAATAATAAAATTTCTATAGTTCGAAGTGTCATACTGCTAATTTTTGCCATGATTTATGTCGCCAGTTTTAAAAAATTCACCAAAAGCTCATGATTATGATCGCCAATTAAAGTTCATTTATTTCACCATAAGAGTTGATCTCGCCTCGTCAAAATATATCTCCAGTTCCAAGTTGCCACAAAAATGCTAGTTTTGGATCAGTATCGCCAATATCAAGGTTGCCTTTATTGCTTATTTGAGAAATTTATAAAACATTTGTCAAGGCATCTTGATCACCAAAGGATAACACGATTGATTAAATCGCAATTACTTATTGCCTATTAGTCAAGCTCGCCAATGTGATTTGTCTCGCCTAACAATTGAAATCACCAGTTCTTCCATTATGTGGGAATATATCATAATGAATTTGATGTCATTTGTCCCTTCACTATTGACATTGCCTAAGTGGAGGACGCCAAGTTTGTATTTTTTATTGCCAAGCTGACATGCCAGATTGAAAGGTTTTTAAATTTTATGAGGCATTAAGTTCGCCGATGGATTGATTGATGTCGCCAATATAGCTTTGCTAGTTTATTAAATTGTGGTTGCCATGATTTAAGTAGATTTTCTAATTAAGGTAAATTAAATCTTACAAATTTTCCATAGTTGTTTAGTCTGCCAAGTTTATTTCGCCAGCAAGCAAAAAATATGATCTTAAACAAAGGGGACATAGTTATAGAGAAAGAAAAATTTTATTCACTAAAAAAGGAAAAAAGTTTACAGCTCTCCATTACAAAAAGAAAGGAAAAAATTACAAGTATTCAAGGAGAGAGGCCCTGGTATCGCCTTTCTCCTCGCCCTTCTCTTCATGTTGCTCTCCCTTCTCCTTCTCCTTCTCCTTTTCCTCTTCCTTCTCCTCGGCCTCGACCTTCTCCTCCTTGAACAGATCTTGATCAATGCCCATGTCTTCAAGATTGATGTCAAGGTCGGAATAGTGGTGAGCAAGTTGCCTTTTACAAAAATCGAAGCCATCACCAAAATACTTAGAGGTTGTAGGTTCTACAGCCTCTTGAAAATCATTGGAGGACTTTAACTCCTCAATGGCAAGCTTTTTGGTGTGAGCCATCTGCTTCTCCAACCTTGCCACCATTGCTTCCCTGTCCTCGACGACCTTCCTTAGCTCTTTCAGTGGTTCGGACTCGGGCTGTAGCCAGTTGTCCTTCCAAATTGTTGGCCAGCTTCTAAGCTCGGGCACCTTGTTGAAGATTCACCTCATCCCCAGCCACTCTACTTCGAACAACAAGAGAAGACCCGAGCACAACTGTTTGCTACAAACAAGTATTTGTGATCGCCTTGAATAAATGAAAAGACAGGAACAAAAACTGAGATTGAAACTGAATAGATATCTGACCAATGATATGGAAGAACTTTATTGCCACTTGATCTAGGGTTACCTTTTCCATCTTTTCCTTGTTGGCAAGTGGAATCACTTCCCTTAGTATTTTTTCAGCCACATAAGAACTCCCAAGCATAGAGGCCCTGGACACCAGCACAGTGCTAGGGTTCACCGAGGTGCCTTCCCCATGAGTAGTTGTAGAT
>BRYE01000010.1:10913073-10923073 GCA_030159115.1 Actinidia arguta var. hypoleuca | reverse complement strand
CTACCATAAGTGCATCAGTTTTTGTGATTAAATCACCCTCATGAATTGAATAATTATGATATTTAATAGCTACAATTTTTTTTCTTTATGCAGTAACTAAGAAGTCTATTTAATTTTTTATTTTAAAACTATGTTTTACACTATAAAGATACAACAAAAAGGAAAAAGAGTCTATACACAGAAAAACATTCTTTAGTTTCCGTTCTTGAGATAGAAAAATAGACGTAGTAAAAGTTCGCTAATGCTACTTTGGAGGTGTTCCGTTATAAGTGGTTCTAACTGTTTTATTGGAAGGAAGACATCGACATCAACCACAACACATTCGATTGGCGACGAATCTTTTTTAAGGAGACTACGATTGCAGGATTCAGCATAATTTATTTATATTTCTTATTTAGTTTTTGCATTTTCGTTTGTGTATTTTTATATTTTTGTAATTATTCAACCAATTGAACAATTTTATCAACCGTTTGAAGATTATAATTTCAATTTATGTTATTTAATAAAAAAAAAATTAGAATTCTGTTTGTTGCTGAATCATTTTACCCAACACTAGAAACTTAAACCGTCAATATATTTTAATAAAAATACGATTGTTTCTGTATTTATAAATTTTCGATAAAATTAATTTTCGCATAGATGACATTCAATACCAGAGCTACAAAATGAACTTCATCTGTATGAGCTCAATAATAGGACCCACGTGAAAGTTTCGAGCGGTACGAAGGATAGGAATCGCCCAACCCACTTACCACAGGCACTCCTAAAGGTAATAATCAGGCCGCTTTTTGTTTGTATATATATATTTTTTGTTTCTGATGTGAGGTTGCCTTAGTTTTTAACAAAACCATTTAAATATGTAACCAAGGCGTTGCTATGAGAATGATTTTTGTTCATTTCTTCCTCGTGTAATGATTAAGACCACTTTGATTCGTCCATCTACCTATAATCTTATGGGGGCCATAATTTGCTAAGAGCACGACTAGACAAAGAGAAAAAATAGGCCAAAGTCCACTACATGTCTGGTATTAATTGGCTAAAGGGTGAGACCCACTAAAAACCAACCATTTTCTAAACGCTCCTAAAAGTGTTAAACAAAAAAATGAAAGTTTAAAATTCAAAAGAAGGCATAAAATGCACATTTTTTTAGATTGGCATATAAAATGCACTCTAAGAAACTGTATAATAATAACAACTTTTTCTTAATCATTTTGTGCATGCATCGCAATAATTAGCACCTTAGGAATTTAGTAATCCACATTTAGACTGTGTTTAGATCTCAGATGGATGAGGGCAGTTTAGTCACTTTAGTTGGCATGTTAACTTTGAAACTTTAAACATAGCTTCGTGGCTAGTTTGTGGACATTTTTCAAGAGTTCGACTTATGGATATTTTTCACTCGTAGCGGTAGTTTAAGTGATAAGATACTTTTTAATGTTTCATTTATTTTGTTAGAGTTCAAATCTTGACACCTAATCTCTTTCTTCTTAAGTTAAAAATAGAGTAGGAAACGATTGTATCAAGAAAAAGAAAAAGAGAACCTTTGCCCATTGATGAAAAGGTCATACTACTGCAACTTGAGTAGAAGTTTCCAGATTTGATTGTTACAGTTAAAAAGTGAGAAACCCAAATAACCTTTTGGAAAATTACAAATACCTCAGGGCCCAGGGGAGGTATTGGTAAACTCTTCGTGATTTCAAAAATTACCATCTGTTCCTTGTCAAGATTTGTCTTCTAATGGAGCTAATAGAAAATATAGAATTATTATATTACCCTCCCATTCCTTAGAATAAAAATATCTTATCGCCCTCGGGCCTCCTCCATCGAGTACTTGTCTATTCCAATCTCAACTCCCAAATCTTTCCACTACCATATCAACTTGCCATAGAGTCACCACCATGCATCCCCCTAGTCACAACTAGACCACCACCACCATAGCAAGAACCACCATGACCCTCAGCCACACCCACAACAAGAAACGCCATAGTCCACTCTTAAATAATGCACGCTGTTGTGGTAAAAATCTGGGAGAGCAACCAACAGTCAGAATTGCTCCTCGGCCTCGGCACTGGACCTCGGCTAAATCTAGGTGACCTGCACAGCAATGAGTCAAAAGTAATCGGCCGGGGTGAGGCCGCTCAAAACTCCTCCGACGTGTGAATCAGACCAAGGTGATCAGGAGATAATTCTAGGCAATGTGGGCGAGCACAATAATAAATGTGTATGTGGTGCCTGTGTTGAGCGTACCTTTTTGGTTGTGGGGGAGCGGCCTTTATATAGACGGGAGAACTGAATCGTGTCAGTGTAGTATGGCGAATTCCTCGGAAGGATAAACATGAGATGATATCCCAATTAAATCTGGAGTTTAATCAAGAGGCTGCCAACTGGTGATTACTTCGGAATTATAGGCGACGTTGTGGAGTTGGAGTCTATTGGAAACAGTTCTCTTGCAGAGGTGAAACTCTTTATGGAGATGGACTTCAATCAGGTAAGGAGTCTTATGATAGCAGATCTCTTAATGGAGATGGGAGTCCTTTTGGAGAGAAGTCTTTGAGGAGACTTCTCTGCATTGGGCGAGGTAAATAGTCTCGCCCTATGGCGAAGTGGAGGATATGTAAATGGAATGGAGTTTAAATTTATTAACAATATGAGGCGACCTGAAAGGCGAGTTCTGAACCTTTGGGCGACGTGCTTTGCTCGGAACATCTGTTGGTTTGAATTATTCCACATCAGTAGCCATTACTCAAAAGTGCCGCTCGGGGGCAAATTTCCTTCTCTTCTGGCGAACTGGAGGATTTGCCGTGTTGGTCTGCAATTTATGCATGGCGACCTGCGGATCTATCCCCGGGACGTCGCCTTGGGACCAGGCAAAAACGTCAAAATTTCTTTTTAAGAATTCCACCAAAGCGTTGCGCAGTTCTTCGGCAAGTTCTGTTCCGATCATAACGTGGCGATCAAGATATTCCGGATGGATGAAAATTGGGATAGTTTCTTCAAGGGGCTTAGTGTTTTCGGTTTCTCGGGGATCAATCAAGACCACCTGTTCCACCTCGTCCCTCAAATATTCCATCTCGCCATCGTTGATCGGTAATTGCTATTGGGTATTCAGTACCGGGAGGGTCTCGATCTTCATGGCCGAAATGAAACATTGTCTGGCCACTTTCTGGTCGCCCTGCACTTCATCCACTCCTGCCGAGGTGGGGAACTTCATTTTCAGGTGATAGGTTGAGGTAATCGCCCTAATTCCGCCTAGAGTTGGGCATCCTAAAATGGCATTGTATGGAGAAGGGCAATCAACTACAATGAAGTCCTGCCAAACAGTAGTTTGGCGAGGTTCTGTCCCCAAAGTAACCGGCAACTTGACCCATCCCAGTGGATAAGTCAGATTTCCTCCAAATCCCACCAAAGGCATCATAAAGGGCTGCAACTTGTCGAGCCCTATCTTCATTTTTTCAAATGCGGAGATGAACAGAATGTTAGCCGAACTACCATTGTCGACCAAGATTCTTTGGACGGTAAAATTGGCGATGATGCCCGAAACGACCAGGGCGTCGTCATGAGGAAGATGCAGGCCTTTCAAGTCATCATTGTTGAAGGTAATGGGTGGGTGGACATCGGCCATTGGCGAGGAGAGGTTGTAAACTTCTGCGAATAGCATACCTGCACTTCTGGCGTGCCTCTTTCTGGATGAATTCGAGCTTCCTCCGGATCCAAACCCACTGTGTATTACCTGAATGTCTCCAGCAGTAGGTCGATTGTCTCCGTACCTTCTTTCTGGTGAATTGGGGGAATGGCGATCCCCAATGTACTTTCTCAGATACCCTCTTTTGATGAGGTCAGCTATTTGCTCTTTTAGATGAAAACAGTCTTTGGTATTATGGCCATGGTCTCGGTGAAACTCACAGTATTTGTTTTTGTTTCTCTTCCGGGGATCAGTCTTGATTTTCGAGGGCCACTTGACGAACTCTTCATGCTTGATTTCTGTGAGGACTTGGGCAATGGGAGCATTAAGCGGAGGCAACACCAGCTCGGTGCGGCGAGGTGGAGTACGAGGTCGCCTGTCATTGGTCCGCCTTGAGTCCCGATTAGGCTTCTTGCTCCTTCGTTCATCGTCCTTGTAATCAGATCGCCTTGTATCAGGCTCTTTCCTCTTGTGGTCCTCATTCTCCGTTTGGCTTCGGCCAATTCCTCTATGGCGATGTACTTGTCGGCTTTACTTTGAAGGACGGACAATATCTCCGGAACGTTCTTGGACAGAGAATCGAACAAGGGACCTGGGCGAAGTCCCTCCATCATTGCCATGACGACCACCTTGTCACTAGGGTCTTCAACTTCTAATATAGCCTGGTTAAATCGCTTCACATAATCCTTCAAGTTCTCCGTTTCCTTCTGGTGGACGGTGAAAAGATGGGACGCGTTCTTCTGCCTGACCCTGCAGCTTATGAAATTAGCTACGAAAAGTCTGCTCAGTTCACCAAATGAATCTATGGTTCCGGGAGTCAATTTTCGGAACCACGATCTCGCCGTCCCCTTTAGTGTAGCAGAAAAAGCTTTACACATGACCTCATCCGAGTAACCCTGGAGATGCATCAGATTTTTGTAAGAATCCAGGTGATCCATAGGATTCGTTTTGCCTTCATAGATCCCGAGCTGAGCATGCAGTTTGAACCTGGATGACACCTTGGCTCTCATTATTCTTTGGGTAAAAGGTGGTTCAGTTTGCCTGATCAAAGCGTCTACAGTTATTGGGGCACCGGTCCCCGTGTTGATGGCGTCCAAGCGAGCGTCCAGATCCCTAATTTTCTGGAAAATGGACATGTCTTGTTCCTGATGGACCCGACGAGGGGATCTGCCCCGTCTAACTCTGTTCTCCTGCTCTGGCGTCTTGCTGGATGATGACCCTGATGATGGGCTTCTTGGGCTTCTTTCCCATCGAGGGTGAGGGCTAGGAGAGAGACGACGTCTGTCTCTTCCGGTGCTATGGTGACTTTGGGATACATTCCCTGATAGGTGAGAACGACGAGGAGCCGGAGGAGGTGGTGGTTGATTATTCGTGGCGAGATGCTGTATAAGGAGGGCATTATTTTCATTCATGATTCTTATCTGTTCGGCCATCCCACGTATCTCATGATGAAGGCCCTCTAGATCTGGAGCTTGGCTAGTGTTGGCCATTGGACGTACTCTGTTATCCAAAGGGCTGCTAGTGCTTGGTCTGGATAATAATCGGTTGCGTAGGTGCATAGGAACTAGAGAACTATCGTTCCCACAGACGGCGCCAAACTGTTGTGGTAAAAATCTGGGAGAGCAACCAACAGTCAGAATTGCTCCTCGGCCTCGGCACTGGACCTCGGCTAAATCTAGGCGACCTGCACAGCAATGAGTCAAAAGTAATCGGCCGGGGTGAGGCCTCTCAAAACCCCTCCGGCGTGTGAATCAGACCAAGGTGATCAGGAGATAATTCTAGGCAATGTGGGCGAGCACAATAATAAATGTGTATGTGGTGCCTGTGTTGAGCGTACCTTTTTGGTTGTGGGGGAGCGGCCTTTATATAGACGGGAGAACTGAATCGTGTCAGTGTAGTATGGTGAATTCCTCGAAAGGATAAACATGGGATGATATCCCAATTAAATCTGGAGTTTAATCAAGAGGCTGCCAACTGGTGATTACTTCGGAATTATAGGCGACGTTGTGGAGTTGGAGTCTATTGGAAACAGTTCTCTTGCAGAGGTGAAACTCTTTATGGAGATGGACTTCAATCAGGTAAGGAGTCTTATGATAGCAGATCTCTTAATGGAGATGGGAGTCCTTTTGGAGAGAAGTCTTTGAGGAGACTTCTCTGCATTGGGCGAGATAAATAGTCTCGCCCTATGGCGAAGTGGAGGATATGTAAATGGAATGGAGTTTAAATTTATTAACAATATGAGGCGACCTGAAAGGCGAGTTCTGAACCTTTGGGCGACGTACTTTGCTCGGAACATCTGTTGGTTCGAATTATTCCACATCACACGCCACTAAAACACTTATGCCACCACAATCCCCAAACCCTTTTTAATGCCTCATCCCACTATAGAAAACTCCCGAGAGAGAGAGAGGGGGGGGAGCGAGAAAAGAGGGTAAGAGAAATTATGTCTTCTTACTCTGGCAGCAATGGGTCAACGTTGTAGTGGTGACCTCCATTGTTCTTGTAGTGAGCTAATTAAGCATCTATACATTAGAGAGAGGGAGTTAAGGGAGAGATGGAAGAATCAAGAGGATGATCAGGAGTTCAAATTGGATCAATGAGATTCAGGGAACTAAGCGGGAGGGAGAAGAAAGATATGGAGTTGGTGGTGCTACTAATATGTGGTTAGGGTGGTAATCGCTACTTTACCTCTTGTTATAGTGGTGGCAATGGCATTGATTTGGAAAATTATGGTGGCAACAATGGTGTGGGTTGGCATTAATAATATTAGGTGTCCCGGGAAGAAGATGAGTGTAAGAAATCGGTAAGAAAATGTGTCAAGTCATCCTTCACATAATCAAATCAGGGTGGGTGGGTTATGGGCAAGATTTGTTCTCGTAAGGTTAATCTTGGCATTTTGTAGAACTTAGTTGCTGACATCATCACTGTCCATTGGCTGACTTAAGAGTGAACTAACAAAGGGAGTAAATTGTTAATACAAATATAAAGCATAAGGGTCAGGAAGGAGTTGTTCAAACATGAGGGTTTCAATTGTGTTTGTTAAACATTTGAGGAGAGGTATTTGTAATTTACCGTTCCTCTTGGTAAAGTAAATAGGAGTCACGAACTACGAAGTCTAATTTACCAAAACTTCATACAGCAAGAATCTTCCGGTTCGCTGTTCAGACTTCTTCGAGCGTTCTAGGAACGAACGAGAGGGGTTGGTGGTTTGGTTGAATATCCCCTTCTCCTTTTGCCGTTGCCTTAACGTCTGACTCCTCTTTCTTCGTCAACTGAAAATCTGAAACTCTCTTATGTGATTTTCACATATAGTTTTTCTGTATCTTTTCCGATCTTTTTGTATCTGAACTGGTGAAAGATTAAAGCTATGGCCACTACCGGAAATAAAAACATCAATGCCAAATTGGTGTGTTCTTTTTGTATCAATTATTTCAGTTTGTTTCATATCCGATTTCGAATAAATTCTCACTGCGATTCGTTTTTTAATTTACCGATGCAAATTCTGATGTGGGTTTGTGTTTATTCTCCTAGAATTATGTCTATCCCTGGATTTCCTTCTTTTCGTGGGTTTGTGTTTATTCTCCTAGAATTATGTCTATCCCTGGATTTCCTTCTTTTCGTGTGATATGATTTTTATTTTATTGCTTAGTTTGTGTAATGTCGATGCATGATTTTAGCCCCAAGTCTTGGAGTCTAGGATAGTGTGTCCTTAATATAACCATTTGATTATGTTTTCTTTTCTACTGACAACATCTATATAATAACGTAGATGATGGATGGCTTATGATGAAGAGAATAATATCATAATTGCCTTTAGTTTGTGTTATGTCAATGCATGATTTCTGATTTTTTTTTTTTTAATTATCTTAGAGTGATCCTATCATCGTATTCAATTGGCTGCTAAACTATTAATGTTTTTCATTAATGATCTGCGTTGTCAGGAAAGTTGACTATGCCTTTCTTTGATGTTGTCTTTGGTATTTTTTAATCTTTTGTCTTTGTTTCTCCTCTCTTTTTTACCCTTATTTTAAATGTGGTTTTTTCTTAACTTGATTTCTTTCATTGCTGTTAAAAAAATCTGATCATAGCACTTCATGATTTTGTTTAAACTCAGTAGTTTAATCAACTGGACTTGGGGGGTTTACAATTTTTGCATCAAATCATCAGTTTCACTACTCAGGTTTAGTTGATGGTGTAATTAAGAAACATAGGTCCAAATTTTACTATGTATTGTATTCCAATTGAGCTTGTCTATATGTTAAACTAGCTATTAACGGTGGCCAACAAAATCCAAAGTCATTGTTTCAACTCAGTTAATCCTATATTCGTAATGTTAGGGATATATACTAGAAGCCATAATTTCTGTTAATTTTAGTATTTATTAATAAAATTAGTAATTCCATTTTAATGAGAATCTAAGTGGGCAATATTTGTAGCGTTATATTTATGTTGTGCTTGTGTTTTTTTTATTCTACATAGTAGATGATTAGCTATGTGGAGTTTGGCTTACACACAACAGGTTTAATTATCCATTGTTGTGAGATATAAGTTTTAGTTCACAGTCTTAGATGTAATTGAATGCACCATTGGTGAGACTGTAGCACAATATTTTATTAAGATTGTCTTGACTACGGAAAATGGTACAATTTTAGCTCATCGTCGTATTACACTTTGTGTATATTGATTATGACCGTTTTGGGGATATTGTTTTTTTACGACAATAGAAGACAAGTAATACCCCATGGTTATTATGAGTGGTCCTGCTCTTAATTCTAAAATAATTATTGGACATGTGCATTTAATGTTGATTATTTTTATTTATGTAAGTAAGATTCTTTTGTGGGTCAAAAAATTCAGTGAATTGGATGGTCGCATTATGTGTGGGGTGAATATTAATTATTGACGGAATCCACGTCCCAGTGTAGTGATTGATCCTACCCCTGGAAGTTTGTAAGTTTTGATTATATTAAATTTTGCAGGTGGATTTTATATTTGACATGTCAAAAAAGTTAAGTGGAAAGTCTCAAGAAATATTTGAAGATGTCGATTAATCATAATTGTTAGTAGTTTATTTTAAATGACGGGTATGTGTAACTATAACATGGGGAGATTAATGAGTTTTTAATAACATAGAACTCAAAATATAATTTTGAGATAAGGGTGAAAGTGTAATTACAATTCCTTAGTAGTATGAATTATAATTTATGAAAATATGAATTTAATTGAGGTTGAATTATGTTTTTCTACTTCCCTAGGACATCCAATCCTTATTCAATTCTTAAGGTCCCTATTGTAGCCTATATATGTGTACATTTGAAACTCTCTTGGGTTACAAAGAAATTCTAAAAAACACATTATTTCGTACGGACATAGAGATAGAGCGAAGGTATATCATGTATTAGAACCCACCCTCTGTTTGTCATCCGAACACATGAAAAAGTACGATAGAAGATTGCGAGATTAGCTTGAGTTGGTATCCGTTGTTTGTTCTACAACAAATTTCGGCTTCGAAATTTAGTCTAGATAAAGCCAAAGAAATCTCGCAGTTATATCTCTTCGTAGTCTAGGGTTCAAGGAAAATATTTTTTGGTTTAAGCTTTACGCATTTTTCATTGGGAGTCGAGATCAAACCAGAAAAATCTCATAGTTATAACTCTCCGTAGTCTAGGGTTTCTATTTTTTTTTTGGTTTAGCGGTACGTGTTTTTCATTGGGACCTGGGATTCCATTCCCAACACCTGAAACTACCATACATTATTTGATAATGGTAAGATCATAAGTCTTTGATCCAATATCAATTTGAAGTTATGTTTTAGTTAGGAGATATAAATCCAACTATAATACTTTCCTTGTTTATTCAAAACCAGAATATTTCATTGAAATGCTATTTGGATAGTACCGTAATATTTGAACGGTCCAATACTATTCTGGCTCTTGAATCAACAATGGAACTTATTAATATCCAAAGATATCCAAACCAACCCAGAATAACAATGAAGTTGAAATCCATTAATACTATGTCAATTATCATAAATAATATTATTTTCTGTTAAAACGAACAAAATCTTGGGTTAAATTTTGAATTTAAGTATGCTTTAATTGGAAGAATTATGCCTGTTTGTTGTTGTTTAGATCTTGGGTCTATTTGGTCGATGAGTTTGTTATTTTTATTCTAGATACAGCTTCTTCTTTTCTTTTTGTGTTTATCTTAAATTTTTTGCCACACATGGAGCCGAAACTTATTTTCATTTGCTTGATAAATCTGGCAGTAATTCATGGTTGTGTGCTTGTGTGTTTGGTTTGGTATTCTTCTATTATT
>BRYE01000010.1:10885573-10895573 GCA_030159115.1 Actinidia arguta var. hypoleuca | reverse complement strand
TGTTTTCTGAATTTAGATTGATATAAGGCCGGAAAGGCGAGTTTACTGTTTGTTGGGTTGTTTGAAATTGGTCAGAGTATAATATATTGATTTACAGCTGATATGTTTGTCATAAACTTGTTACTCATAAAAGATAGCGAAAGCCAATGAATGTTTGCATATGATGGAGAGAATGTCCGTCCCCTATATTTGATACGTGAATTAGAGGGATATCATATGTACCATATTTGAGTGTTTCTAGCATTGATAATGTTGGGGATTGAGGAATTTTTCATGACCCGGCTGTAGTGCATACGCATAATATCTCCAAAAAAATCTAAATTAATTAGAAGAGATTAATCTACATGATTAGAATCATACCCTCGTTGATTTCGAACTGCAACAGATATCAACCGCTCGATCATGACCTCAAGCTTTTTGTTGTATTCCTCACACACGCCTTACTCCAAAGAGAGGGGGCTCGCAGCTGCTAGGGTTCTTATTCTAAAATATCAATATCAGAATATCTCATAACCCTAACTACTAATAGAGTGCATATATATAAAGGTTACAACAGGGACCAAATGATAAGTATGATTAGGCTTTCTACGTAAATAAGGACTCATAATTTAACCAGGATTAATCCTTATTTATATAAATTATAATTAAATCCATTAAATAATTATAGTTGCACTCCTTGTCATACTCTAGAATTTTACTTCGAGTTGTTTTTTTATTAAATGCTTATTTATCTCCCCACGTTAAGATGATATGTCACGTCCTGTAATCCGGCCTATACGGATGAAAGACACATGACCGGCTGACAACCTAGCTACCTGAGGCCATTAAATCGGTTGAACACCTATGAATAATCATGTATAATGATACATAATTTGCAGAAATATCATAATTACTGAATGTTATAAAGTGTGAATGTACATATAGAGTTGTGCCTAAGTTATTTTTCTTTCATGCATAACAAGGCCATCTTTAATATAACAAACGTGGCCAGCTTGAATACATTCATAATATAAGGCTTAACCAATCACTAAACTATATAAAGCCTTTGGACCACAAAACTAAAGTCTTGGTTGTAACTTCCTTTTATGGCTCCTCTGATTGGCTTCTTGAAAATTTATTTTTTAAAAAACATAAGTTGTACGCTTAGTGAATAACATTAAATGCATGAACATGAAAATATCATGGATCATAGCAAAACATACATATCTCGTCTAACGTAAATCATGTAAACATAACACAACTCTTTTTGAAACTTGAAACTTTCATAAAATTGAAGCTCACGAAAACATAATATAGTTTGAACATTTTTCATACTCGTAAACATAACATAGTTTGAACTTTCATATCTGTAAAGCTATAAGTATTTTAAATCTGTAAGTACTAAAAAATGCAACAACTCGACATAGTAACCTTTCGGTCACGCATAATAATTATATAGGTCACGCTGGGGCTCTTTAGTCTAGGATCGTGTCTCACATAGTTAGTTTATTTCCGGTCCCTTATCATAGGACTAACGGGATGAATTAAGGTCTTGCCACTGGAAGACCCTGAGTTGACGTTATACATTGAAAATACTTTTCCTTTCATATAAAAGTATTTATCTATAGGTTTTCGGTTCATGATATACTAACATAATATATGTTTAGAAGACATGACAATTATAACACAAGATATACATTTATGTATCGAAAATATGAAAAACAGTGCATGCAATGTAGTTCGTATTGAAAACATTTGGAAAGCACATAGGTTTTATTCATGACATCATGTTATTCACCTCGATTCTCGTGATTAAGTGCTACGTAACGTGTTCCTACAAATAAGGTAGGGAAACATCAATACTTTGCTTAATAATACGAGAATAGATTAATCAAAACTAATACAAACTCCCGACTCAACCCAAGGTACGTTTTCTCTACTGCGGCATCCTTAAAAATAGGTCCAAGGGTTACAAACAAACCATTCATTAAGACACTTCAATGTTCTAAAGGAAAAGGCTAAATAGTCTTAAAACTGGGTTGGCATTCGAACGCTCCGCGATGCTAAGGAAAAATGGTTATCGTTCGAACGTTGGGTCTGGCATTGAACGCTAAGGCATAGGTTTGTACCGTTCAAACGCTGAGTCTGGTGTTCGAATGCTGGATGTACGCAGCAATAGAAATGGCTACCATAATTTATCAAAACTTGTAAAATACCAACCAATCTCTTCCAAAGCTCTTAGGGTACTAAGAACAACTCAAGAGGACTATAATAACTCAAAAATCAACTCTTAAACACAACTCTAACATTGTAGATCTAAGATTTAAATTTTTGAAAATCCTGACATGACATAAATTGGGTTTTTTGTAAATCCACCCCCATATCACCCAAATCAAGTCCCAATACTTGATATTCAACCCAAATAAGACTCAAATGAGTCTCTAAAACTAACCTACACATACATACAAGTTAGGGTTTGGCTTACCAAATCTCCAAGCTCAACAATGGCTTCACCTAGCTTGAGGTGAGCTCTCCAAATTCTTTCTCTCTCTCTCTCTCTCCTCTTCTTCTTCTTCCCTTCTTCTCCTCCTTCTCTCTCTCTCTCTCTCTCTCTCTCTCTTTATGTATGTGTGTATGAGTGTGTGGTGTGGTATACGGGTGTGTATAAGCTAACATACTCACACATGAGAAATAATCTCATGTGTTTCTCCCTATGGTTGGTTCTTTTATATATATATACTATCAGCGTTTGAATGCTCCTTTTATCGTTCGAATGCTAAGATGAAAAACAATTCAGTTCGTTTGCTTGACGTTAAAATGCCCATATTAACATTCGAACGCTAAGAAGAAAATTGGTCCTAGCATTCGAATGCCGCGTTCGAACGCATAAAAGACGTGATGTTGGTTATAGGTGTTGGCGTTCGAACGCCTATATTAGCGTTGGAACGCCAGGAAGGATTTGGCTTAGCGTTCGAACGCTAAAAAGAATTCTGGACAAAAACTTAAGTCTAAGATTTTGAAGAGTTCTAACTCAAATTTTGATTCATAACTACTAATAACTCGTCTTTAAGGGATTTAATGGATTCAGAGTATTACATGATAGATACCCGTCTATTAAATTAAATTACTGACAATTAAATTTATTATACTTGTTTAATTCCTTGAGACCTTCCACTTAACTTATTTGATAGGTCGGATTCGTAATCCACCTGCGTTATAATCAAAACTTATAAGTTTCCTCAAGGGGTGTCATCAATCCCTATACTAGGATGTGAATTTCATCAATAATTAATATTCATCATACGCGTAATGTTACTGTCTAACTCACTGAGTTTATTGACCCACAAAGAATCTCACTCTTTGGTGAATTAAAATAATAAATATTAAATGCACATGTATATTTATTATATATCAGGATTAAGAGTATAAATACTTATAATAAACATGAGGTATTAATTATTTTATATAGTCAATATAAAAAATAATTACCTTAACATGTTCATATTCAATACACACAAAGTATACTAGTGTAAGGAGTTGAAATTATACCGTTCTCCATACTCAAGACCAACCTATTAAAATCTTGCGCTACAGTCCTACTGATGGTGTGTCCAGTTCTATCTAAGACTGTGAATAATAAGTTTATATTACACAAGAACCGATAATCTAATCTTTTGTGCGTAAGTCATACTCTACACACTAAATTATTTACTCTATAGAATAAGAAACACACATGCAAAATCATTAAATAAATAATGCAATGCAATTATTGTTCACACAGATTCTCATTAAAATAGAATAACTAATTTATTAATAAATACTAAATATTACATAAAACATGTCTTTTAGTATAAATCCCTAATAAATAAAACATTATAAAATGGCATTTTTAATATTTTTTTGAAAACTGTTAGAGGATAAAATATCTTCCTTCACTTGGCCGAGCTTTGAGGAACATCGCTGACGAACTATTGCTTCATAACAAGTACGGTCAAAATCTTTGTGCGATATCTTGATCAGTGAGCTTACTTTGACGGAGTTTCCCAAAGCCAAACTTTAGGGTCAGGGGTAACGTACACGATAAGTTTTCTCTGTCACCCGTAAGCTTGGGTTCAAATATCGATGATGTGATGGGCTAGCTACCAACCACGCCATAGGGGCATAATTGGGTCAGCCACCTACTCGCTCATATGGCAATTAGCGCATCCTCACATGAGCTGAGCTGGACTATAAAAAGGGAGAGACCCTCTCTCACAAGTAAGGAATATTATCTCTCTCTAAGACTAGAGCCAAGAACCCTTCACTTGCTCGCTTCTTTTTTTTCTTTTCTGATCACTAACTTGACCGTTAGAGAATCATCACTGGAATAGCTCCAAGTGGTTCTTCTCACTGTTTCTATGCTATAGGCCCAGCCGAACAACGTCTAGCCATCGAGAATCATTTTTTAGCAACCGTTATTATCTCCCATCCCCACAACAACCCCACAATTGACATTTTTTATGAAAAATTGACTCTAGACATAACAAAGTTGGTTCTATTGGCATCTAGGAGCAATAACTGCGATAGAGGTAGTTGGGAATACTAGGGGAAGTACCCTTTCGTGTTATGAATGCCAGGCAAGAGGGGAAGAAGCTGTTACTGATGCTCGGAGGGCAGATGTGGGCCCCTCAAAGCAAAGTCCAGGTTAGTCTCTCCCCGCCAGTGATGAATATTGCAGGGATGCGGCCATAAGGTGCGTGCATGCATGCCAAAATAGAATAAATGAGATGTATCTTAATTCCCAAGAACTTGAAAATGTCTGCCCATAGGGCAGGTGAAGTGTCATATGAGGTGAGGGCGATCAAGTGAGATGCTTCAACCTCGGGGTGGCTCAAAAGGAAAACAAGCTCTATCGTACTACAATGAGGCAAAAAAGTCAAGGTGATAATCAGTCCGTGGCTTCAGGCAGACGAAAGGTTCCATCGAGCTGAACTGATTCCAGTGTAGACCTTTGCCATGCTTTGAACGCCAAATGAAGCTGGGAAGAAGGTGATTTATGAGCAAAATTAATCAATAGGGTAGCGGCCACTACGAGATCAATCCTCCCAGTGATGTTAGAGGCCAAGACCCTGAGGTTTGCACAGATGGAACAACTCCTGCTGGAAAAAAAAACCATTCGGACCCGAGATTGAAGGAATGGAACCTCTGGAGAAATTCAACCCCCCAAATTCACAATGTACAATGATAAATCAGAGTTGTGGTCACACAACAGTCATTTTCGACAGATGATGGCATTTTAGAACCACCATGACGCACTGATGTGCGGGGTGTTTCCCTCAAGCTTAGGTGACTTTTGGCTGAAGTGGTTTGAAACCCCCCCTCCAGGGTTAATCGGGAGTTTTCTCTAGTTGTTCGAGTCATTTGTTACTTGATTCATTATCAACACCAAAGTACCAAAGGGTGTGAGTTCCCTCCTGACACTTTGAAAGGGAAAGAACGAGATACTCCCTAACTACAACAAGAGGTATTGAAAGTTGTACAATGAGATTGAAAGGTGTTCAGAGAAGCTCGCAATGGTCAACTACAAGCTCGAATTGACTCCGAGCAAGAAACTTTGGGATGACTTGATGTTTAACACACCAAAATGACCTCCAAGACCTCATGTCCAGGGTGGAAATGTATGCTAGGTTGAAGAACGATGTTAGGTAGGCCGAACGAGTGATAAGGATGTCTTACCAGGGAGAAAGCTCATTCAAACGGTGCAAGGAGAGCACAAAAGAGCATGAAAGACGGGTAAGGCAAGGAGTCTATGTAGTCTTCAAAGAACCGATCTATAAGTGCATTGCCAAGATCCAAGATAAGTCGTACTACAAGAAGCCTCTCCCAATGGGAAGGAATTTAAAGAAAAGAAACCAACGATAGAAATATGCCTACCACAAAGAGAAGGGCACAAGACGAAAAAGTTGCAAAACCTTGAAATCTTTCTTTGATCAACTAGTTCAAGTAGGGAACTTGAAGGAATTTGTTGCCCAATAGAAGATAAAGGCAGAGGAAACTGAGGTTAGACCTAATCCAAGGTTTGATTGAGGCAGGGAAAAAGCTGATAATACTTTGGAGGAAACCTCCCCATCAGGATAATTCACATGATTGGAGGTTCGTGTGACCCCAAGCTTGAGAATAGGATTTAGGGGGAGATCCGTATTGTCAAATAAATGAACGAGACCCTTTCGGTCTAGCTAGAGGCCAAGAAGACACAAGAAGGCCCATATGAGCCAAGAAGATCACATTCACCAAGGTTGATCTCGCGCGGGTCCAATAGACCTTCAACGATCCTTCGGTCATCCAACTATGAATCCATAATTACGACGTCAAATGATTCTGGTGAACTTTGGCAGTTTGGTTGAGGTCATTTATTATGATTTATCTAAACAGTTAAAGCTGACTAAGGCTGAACTAAAGCTGGCTCGAGCTCTATTAGTCAAGTTCAATGCTCCAATTCATTGGCCTCGGGAACCTTGACCCTCAAAGTTTGAGTCGATTCACAAAACCTAGAGACCGAGTTGTAGTGGTTGATATTCCATTTCCCTATAATGCGATTGTTCGTCGAGATTGGCTTCACATGATGGAGGGAGTTGCCTTCTCACTGTACTAGGTTATTAAATTTGCAGCCCCTAGAGAGGATAAAATGCTTTATGGGGGCCAAGTTGTAGCTAAGCAGTGCTACCTCACCATAATGAATACTAAAGCAGCAATGTAAGAGGTGCAGTTCGTGAAAGAAGAAAGGGAAGTGCTGGAAGATGTCAGTAGAACCTCAAAAGACAAAGTAGATGAGGACCTCATTCGCTATAAGATCGATGAGCCAAGCTCGGACTATTACTTTCTTGTTGACTCAAACATGAAAGAGTGGGAAAGAATCGAGCTCATTGAGTTTCTAAAAGCAAACATCAAGGTTTTCGCATACACGCCATATGAGATGCCAGGGATCAACCCAAATTTCATCAGACATGAGCTTAATGTTAAGCCGAAACTCGGCCTATGAAGTAACGAGGCAGGAGATCTACTATGAAATATGTGGATGCAATCATAGAGGAGGTCAAGAAGCTAAAAGAGACAAGTGCGATAACTGAGGTTTTTTACCTTAGCTGGTTATCTAGTACAGTGGTAGTAAAGTAGAAAAATGGTAAGTGGAGAGTGTATGTCGATTTTACAAGCCTCAACCAATCCTGTCCAAAGGACTATTTCCCCTTGCAAAATCGATTTGCTGGTAAATTCAACATCGGGTTACACCCGCATGAGCTTTTTAGACGCTTATTGAGGTTGCCCCTAGATAGTAATGCATGAGTTGAATCGAGAGAATGTTGGAACCTTCATCACCCCTCGAGGCATTATTTGTTACAAGTTCATGCCCTTTGGATGGAAGAATGTTGGGGCTACGAACCAGAGAATGATCACTAAAATGTTTGGGCTTCTGATGGGGAGTACCATGGATGCGTACATCGATGATATGGTGGTCAAGAGCAAAGAATAACGGGACCATTTGAAGGACCTCGCCGATGTGTTTCAAGATCCTAAAAGAGGATCTTTAGAGTTAGCACGGGCAAATGCCTAAGGCACTTAGTCACTCGGCGGGGAATAGAAGCGAACCCGAAATAGATTGAGGCTATTAAAGACCTTGATAGTCTTGGTGATGTTCAAAAGCTATCAAAGACCTTGATACCCGAAATAGCTGCGGATGAGGTTCAAAAGCTAACAAGAAGGGAGGCAACACTTAACTATTTCATCAATAAGTCTTTCAATAAATACCGCCAATTTCTCTAACTCCTTCGTAAAAAGACAAAGTTTTCCTAGGGAAAGAATGCGAGCTCGTGTTCTAACAATTCAAGGAGTACTTGACCAAGCCACCACTTCTGTCCACCCTAGATGAGGAAGAGCTACTCTAAGTTTACCTCGCCATCTCTAAACATGCTGTTAGCTCGGTGTTGCTAAGGGAGATAGATAGAAAGTAGCACAAAATCTACTTCATTAGCAAGACGTTTATGAATTGCTAAGCGAGGTACCTGTCGCTGGAGAAGCTCGTTCTGACTTTGGTTATTACTATTGGAAAGCTCATTCACTACTTCCAAGCTCGCCCAATTGTAGTATATATTGAGGATTTACGTTGATGGGGCAAAAAATAACCTAGATGCAGTAGCAGGAGTGGTGCTGAAAATCCCCGAGAGGGCCATTTTTTAGCATTGCCTTAAATGCATGAGTGGTCCTCAAATGCAGGAGTGTCAACTTTTTTACCCCATTCACTAGCCGACTAGGGATTTGATGCTCACAAGTCCATAGCCCTTCGCTCAGTGGGGAATGAACATTGTAGGGGGTACTTCCCCAAGACCCGGGAAACAAGTTTTTATTGGCCCCCACGAAGTACTTCACCAAATGGGTCGAAGCTGAACCTATGGCCCAAATCAAGGAGGAGGATGCAATTAAATTAATACTCAACCACATTCTGTCTCAGTTTGGCATTCCCAGAGCATTCGTGTCATATAATGGAACCTAGTTTGTAGGCCAGAAAGTCAAGAAGATGTTGGATGAGCTAAAAAGCAAGTTTTACAATTCAACGTCGAGCTACCAACAGTGTAACGGGCAGGCTAAGGCAATCAACAAGACTATCATGAATGTGATAAAAAAGAGAGTCAAAAAATCCAAAGAAAAATGGGTTGAGCAACTCCTGAGCATATTATGGGCCTACCAAACTACACAGTGAAAAGCAACGAACAAAACACCTTACTCTTTGACTTTCGATTTTGAAGTTGTAATCCCGATGGAGGTTGAGTTGCTCACAATCTGAACCGAAACTTACTATAATGATCACAACGATGAGGTGCTATCTTGAGATCTCGACCTCACCAAATAAAGAAGAGAAAATGCACATGTACGAATTGCCAGCTATCAGAAATAGCTTGCCAAAAAATACAATCAAAAGGGTTGGTTGGCGACCTTGTTTTGAGAAAGGTTGTTTAAAATATCAAAGAACCAGTGGATAAGAAGCTCAACTAAAATTAGAAAGGTCCATACAAAATCACTAAGCTCGTTGGTACATGAACTTACCATCTTGAGGACTTTGAGGGAAAGCGAATTCCGAGACCTTGGAACTCCAACAACTTGAGAAGATTTTATCAATAAAATATGTAACTACTTTAGTTTTAAACCAAGTTCTTTTACAGAAAGGGTTATAACTATTTTTGATCGCGCAATCTTTCTATTCGGCTATTCCAAAGGGTGTTTGTTAGTTGCGAATTTTTTTTAAAATTTTGAAAAACATATTCATCTCGGTTTCGAAGAATTCATTATTTTATACAAAAATTTTACATTCAAAATTTAAAATTTTTCCAAGTGTAAAATTTTCCTAAATGAGAAATCTACTCGAATAAGATGCAATTCTCATTTGCTTGAGCACCAAGCTCAAGATGTCTTAAACCAAGTGCGAGACTATTCGCCGAACTGCTCAAGCATGAGCTTGAGATCTCTTAATTCATACGCGAGACTATTCGCTGAGCTACCTTAGAAGGAGATAATTTTTTCTCTTTTTTAGATCTTAAGCCGTGTAAATCGTACAACATCGATCATGAGAGGGTTAAATATACCTAACTTTGCATGAAAATAAATCAAGTATGAACCCTGGATGTCAGATCTAAAGCCTTGCTGCACCTCCTTGCTGCTACAGAGAACGTTCGACCGATTGAAGAAAAGCTTGATCGGTCGAAAAGGATGCTTGACTGGTCGAAGAAAAGTCCAACCAATTGAACATGAACAGATTGTTGACGAAGAGTTTTCTCACAACTTGTTTTTGATCAAACCCTAATCCTGAACACTTTAGGATTAGTTTTCTAGTTTCCTAAACCCTTTGATCTTCTCTCATTTTTTCCTCAACTCTAATCAATCCTTCTAAAGTATGAGCTCTCAAATTTTTTCTCTCAAAAACTTCTGCAAAAAATAAACTTATTAGGATTGACAGCCCACATACCATCCAACTAGGACAAGGATAGGAATCTTA
>BRYE01000010.1:10870573-10878073 GCA_030159115.1 Actinidia arguta var. hypoleuca | reverse complement strand
TTGTAGCACATTTGATTGGATTGTAAGTCTATCTTTGCAGACATGCCATGATTGATAATCTTTATAACTAAAAGTTCATGATTTTTTTATGTATAGACAATATTATCCTTCTCTTAGTTATAAATATATTTACTTATTATCCAATAAAAAGTGTCAACTTATCATCACCATCAGCTACCACTTCGACCACCGCCACCAGCGATCAATCGGAGGTGACTTTCTTGGTGAACTTCCGACGAACTTTCTAGAAATAAATTTCACTGTTTTATTATTCTACGAGTAGAAAATGAACAATGACAATTTATTTTTTGACTTTCTATAACTAAATTTATCTCCGAAAAGTAATAGTGAAATTTTATTGTTTGGTTTTCCGGCAAACTTTCACATATAAAGTTATTTTGGGAAATGAAGAGTGAAATTTATCTCTGAAAAAAATTATCAAAAAGTTATAAGAGTTGTTGAAGCCGTCGGAAGTTTGCTTAAAAAGTCATTTGTCGCTTGCCGGGAAAGACCTTTGGCTAATGATTGCCGGTAGTGGTTGCCGGAGAAGGTAAGGCTAGTAGGGGTGTAGTGAAAAATTAAAAGGGGTATAGAGAGTACAAGACAATTTTTGCCCAATATAATAAAAAATGAGTCTTGGCTTTATATTTTTTGTGATATTAATTAAATGTGTTTGAAAATTAGTCTGATAAACCTTAGAGTGAAGCCCCCAATAAAAAAATACCTATAACAAACACAATGGTAAGTTAGGTTAACATACATAAATAGCAAGAATTGTTCATTTTGGGTAAATTACACTGATCTCCCCTGAGGTTCTTAGTTAATACACAGAGCACTCCTGATGCTTGAAAAATTACAATAATCTCCCCTGAAGTTTGAAACTTATAACATATTCTATCATTTTACACTGACCACCCCTGATATTCTGGATTAATACACAAAGCACTCCTCAGCTGATATCATGGATGGACAGTCAATTGAGGGGTTTTTGTGTATTAATCTGGAATTTCAGGGGTGATTAGTGTAAAATGAGAAAATTTGTTATAAGTTTCAAACTTCAGGGGAGATTATTATAATTTTTCAAACGTCAGGAGTACTTTGTGTATTAACTATAAACCTCAGGGGAGGTCAATGTATTTCACCCTTTAATTTTTTGCAATTTTATACATAAAGTTTTCAAATTGAATCAGAATGATAAAATTTCAACGCAAAATATTTCCGCTATAAAGCATGGAAAAAATCTAGAATTAAAAAAAAAAGAATGAATTAAAATATTTCAACCTTAATTTTTTTTTTTTCATAAAAAAAGGTTGAAAAGAAAAAAATATTATACCACAATGGACAAAACTTATTTAGTTATACCTGAGATCAAGAATCATATTTTTATTTTTATTTAGAATTTCAACGATTCAAACATTGTTTTAAGGGGGTGTTTGGTAACCATGTTTAATAACTTAATGCAACACTTAAAATTGAATGTGTTATGTGAATTTGAATTAAGTTGTTTTGATAATAAATTTTGTATCATTTAATATTTTAAGTCCTTGTAAAATCTAGTCTAATATTTTAAAAAAATTTAAGTAGCAAGATAATTACTTTAATTCTGACTAATTTTATAAAATGAATGTGCATAAATATAATTCCACCACCGCCACCTCCATTATCATCACCACACCACCTTTTCTGCCACCATCATCACTGCCACTTCCACCACCACCACCACCACCATAGACGCCATTCTCTCTCCACTCCTCCATTGTTGCTCCCACCATTACCAACCTTCCACCTCCACCATCATACCAACCTTCCACCTCCACCATCATACTACCATTGTCACCACCACTATTACTACTATGACCATCACTATTCCTCCACCACCGCTATTGCCACCTCCACCACCCTTCTACTGTTGCAAATGTGCTCCATCTCAATCACTCTCAGGGGCGGACCTACCCTTGGCCGAGGGTAGGCGGCCACCCCCCTGAGATTTTGGAAAAAAAAATAAATTAAATTGGTTAGGATAAAAAAAAAATTAAATCTATTTAAAAAAAAATTGTTATTAATATATAGAATTTTGAATATTATCGTATTCATTGTATTATCTTAGAATTTATCATCTTATTCAGTGACGGAGCCACATGGTGGTTAGAGAGGGCAGCTGCCCCCCTCAACTTTGAATTATTTTTTTTTAACCTATAGTTTTAAAAAAAAATTAAAATTTGCCCCCTCAAAAATTATAAATGCCCTTTAAAAAAAATACAATTTGCCCCCTGAAAATTTTTCTTGGCTCCGCCACTGATTTTATTGATGAAAAATTTTCGCCCACCCTGAAAAAAATTTCTGGGTCCGCCACTGATCACTCTCCACTCCAAAATACCATTCCACAATTGTAACTATCTACCTCCACAAACCACCATCCCTCCACTATCAATACAACAACCACCGCCACCATTCGAACACCACTACTACTAATGTCGCCATTGCACCCTCTGCCTCCACCACCACCATCCATCCACCTATCAATACTATCACCGCCCCCGCCCCCCTTTGCCTTATACACTATTCTACCACCACCCATCTACCATCATACCCACCACTCTCTACTACTATAACCACAATCCATCTCAACTACCATCCCTCTA
Source organism: Actinidia arguta var. hypoleuca (assembly GCA_030159115.1). Taxonomy (NCBI): domain Eukaryota; kingdom Viridiplantae; phylum Streptophyta; class Magnoliopsida; order Ericales; family Actinidiaceae; genus Actinidia; species Actinidia arguta. The sequence goes on along the minus strand of BRYE01000010.1, from coordinate 10,875,431 downwards.
TTACCAACATCACAACCGCTACCCTCCTTCATATATATTACCCATTCTATCACCCCCACCACTTCCATACCTCCACCACATCACTCCCTCAACCATCACAATAATTACCATCGCTTTGTTTGTCATGCCCCGGTCAAATCAAGACGTGGCCACGTAAGCAAACAACTCAACTGCGAAAAAGTCAAACTAATTAATATGACAATTATACTTGTCATTACATTAGAATACAGTACATCTATCCCTCCTGTGAGATCATACTCTCCATGAGCTATCAAATACAAAGTATGGATGATAATTCATAGACAATGCCCACACTGGCCAAAAGAATATTACAATTCCTAAAAATACATGTTAATATATTTATTAAAATAAACTACACAACCGATATCCACATGCCTCACGATTCAGGATAATTCTCGGTACCTAAAATTCAATTTAGTAAAGATGAGTTACTTTGAAAAGATTTAACAATGAACTTGATGTCTAAAACCAAAACCATGATACATAACTATACAATAAAAACATAAAGCAAAAAAATATGCTTTCATTTAAATCAAAATATAAAATTTTGATTTCAATCCATGATTTCACAAATCATCCATATTTATCACATTTTTGGCTTTTCACAAAAAATACTTATCATTTCGCATTCTATTATTTTTTAAATTTCTGCTTTTCTCAAAAAGCAAAACTCTTATCATTTAGAATAACACACCTAGTACCATATACCTAACCAAACTCATTATGCACCAAGCACATGAGATAACATCTGACCCAGTCCTCGAGCTTTCATTGTAGACCTTTACATCTTTACCGTTTGTCAACTTTCCGAACTTTCACCGTAGGTCTTGACATGTCTTCCGTGTGTACATTTGCCATCTAGGACTTTCAAGTTTTATCACTTTCTGAACTTTCACCAAAGGGGTGACACTCTCTACCGTTACACAATTGCCATCTAAGACTTTCACTTTGATTTAATCTAAGTCATCTTATTTCGAGTACCCAATGTATCTAATTTGGTATATCATAGCTTGTCATTCCCAAATTACTTTCAAAATTTCACACACATATAAATTTTGTATTTTACTAAAAGTTTTAATGCAAATAACATACCATGCAAGTATTTAAACCATCCATAATAAACCATTATTGAAATAATTTAAATGTATTTACTATAATCTATAATCATAATCATAACCATAACTGATTGTATTTACTTAAAAAAGTTTTCAAAAACTATTTTTACAGATCACTATCGGTAGATAAAATAATCCAAACGAGAAATACAAAAATTCACTGTCGATAGTGAAAAATCACTACCGATAGTTGAAAAACCACTACCGGTAGAGGACCATCCAGTGGCAAAATACGAAAATCACTACCGGTAGTGAAAAAAACACTACTGGTAGACATCGTAGAAAATAAACGATTTTTAGATCTCAGAACTTCAAAATTTTTAAACAAATCATATCTTCTATTTAGGGTTCACCACCTAAATTAATGCCTCAATAGGCTTTATATAAGCCATTAACAACAATCCAAAACTAAACCCCACAAGAAAAATCCCATTTACCTCAAATCCAAGCAAGAAAACTCTAAAAATTGAAGAAGGTGAGATGAAACCCTAACTTTTCAACTTGCTTCAATCCCCAACCTTCTTGGATCAAATCGAAGCTCTCGTTGAGTAGACGATCTTCCTCCAAGAACCACCACTCAAGCCACACTCTCACTCATTCAAGCCCCACCACAACTTTTATAAATTGTAAGAGAAAATTAGAACTTTTTTTTTGTTTAACATATAAATTAATTTTAGATTTAGCTTGTGAATAAATCAATCATTTTCAATTAAGCACTTATATTTTTATTAAATAATTTTTTAATTTAAAATATTCAACATTCAATTTTCAGTTTTCAAAATTCAGTTTTATCAAACATTACTTTACACAATATATGGATGAAGTTGTAAAAATTCATATGGGCTCCACATATGCTAGGTAGGTCCATGCAACTCATATGAGGTATAAATATTTGGATTAATAGCATTTTTCCTTTAAAAAAATTGACAAATAAGATATTAACTGCTACTTGGCAAGACTCACAATAGTAACCCCGAAAAGAAGCTTAGCCATATTCACTCAGGCCATGTTTGTTTTGGAGATTGAATTTGGAGGATTAGAAATTCAGTCGGATTTAAGGTTGGATAACAAATCCAGTCGGACTAAGTCGGATTACTAATCCTGTGAAATTTTAATATGCACTTGTTTGTTTTGCAATGGATATGAGTGTTGGATTAAATACTTTTGTTCACGTTTTCCACAATTGCCCTCAGATCATAATTTTAAAATAATACTCTCTTTAAAAGATTTTCTAATTTAAAAAGATTATGCACCAATTTGTCATATCATTCTATATAACAAATATACTAGTAGTAAAATTCATGCTATGAAAGGGGAATTTATTTCAAATATAAAAATTAATTTTATTTTAATTAAATCATACTTTTATTAAGTGATATAGGTAAGTTAAACTCGTTTTGTTAAACAAATAATTTTTTTTTATTTACTTTTCTCTTCAAACAAAAAAAATTAGTAAAGACCAAAAAATATTCGAAATAAGATTAATCTATTTTTTATTATCCTTAATGTATTTTTTTTAAAAAAAATATTTATTTTTACTTGTTTGACCCCTCTATTTAAAATAATTTTTTTAAATAAGACTTATTATTTTTATTTTTTAACTTTAAAAATGAAATGAGAGAGTAAAAATATGTTGAATTGATAAGATTTAAATACATGATCATTGTTAAAAAAATTCATATTTAATAATAAAATTATTTAGATAAATCATAGTGTCGTATTTTAGTAATTTTGGATATTTTATGGGTATTTTAGTAACTTTAGGCCTAATCCATACCCCTTGGATATGTAATAATGGGGGTGGGGTGGTATTACAAATCCGGCCAATTTGATGGATTACAAATCCATCGGATTACATATCCAACCTCAAATGGAGTCAACAAACACCATATTAGTGGTCCCACCGGATTTGTAATCTAATCCGACATTCTTATCTCCAAAACAAACATGCCCTCAAGGTATTCTTGGTTCTAGAGAAGCTTCTAAATGCACACCGATTTTATCTCAGTGCACCCATGCATGATACTCATTTTTATTTATTTATTATGATTCAATCCTTAGCCAGTAGAACAAAACCTTTGCCATAGCAAAATTATACTCACCTCTACTGAAATTTTTAACAAATACATGAACTTCTCTTATAGTTTTTAAAATATTAGTAATCTACCTTATTTTTTAAACTATTATTAAGATTTCTCCTTCCATTAACCTTCCATTAGTTTGATCCCTAAAACTGTTTGTTATGCTTATTTTACCATAATTGAAATTTTATTTGACAAAAACTCCCTCTTCCTCCAATTAAACAACCAATGTCCTCGTAACCAAACACCAATCTTGTTAATCTTCTTCTTCTTCTAACTACCGCATCCTAGCAGACCTAACATTCAACACCAATAATAAATAAATAAATACTTAAATAATAGAACAAAATCTTTTTATTTATTAATGAAAATGAATATTCCTCAATAAAGCATACAAATAGTGAAATAGACCAAAATCTTTTTTTTTTTTTTTTAAGTTTAGGCAATCTCCAGCATTAGTTATAATTTTTCATTTGGCATGTTTTTCCTAATTACCAATCAGCCATTAAATAATAGACCAAAATATTTTTTATTTATGTTTTTGTGTTTATTAATGAAAATGAATATTCCTCAATAAAGCATACAATAGTGAAATAGACCCAAATCTTGTTTTTACCCAATTTTTTTTTTTAAGTTTATGCAATCTCCAACATTAGTTATAATTTTTCATTTGGCATGTTTTCCCTAATTACCAATCTAGCCATTTTTAAGGAAGATATATGTTTAAATAAGGAAATATATGCCTTTTGCTAGTGAAATCAGAAACTGATTATGCAATATCTAATAAAGCATAGATGTTTAAACATAAAAATATGTTAGGATAAATCTTCTTAGAAATGATTTGGTAAACTAGAAATAATATAAGTTGAGGGTGTTTCTGTCATTATATTTATGATTTAACATTGTTTATACTATGTTGACGAGAGAGAGTTTTTTATTGTAGTTTAAAGTCCACATAATTTGCCCCTTTTACAAAGCTAAATTTTTTAGCATACCCATCTGCTCACTAACCTTATGGGATACAGCGACAAACCAGCATAACCACTATTCATTCGTCATCTCTCGCCAACCGCAGCCTCTCTCCTTGTGATTTGTTGGAGAGAGATGAAGGCATAGATGAGAAAGGGAGAGAGAGGTGGTGGGATGTAGCTTGGGTGTCATGATGCTCGTGTGAAGTGGCTTGGATAGTGTAGGTTTAGGACTTGGGTGGTCATATTTGATAATAAAATTTGAGGGTGAAGTTGAACTATTAGTCCTTTATCCATCTTTAATTATGTGTTAGTGTAAAAATTAAACTATGAACTAGTTGTATATTGAAACTGTTAATCCAAAAACTAAAAAATTAAAAATTCCATTAAAGGGGGTATTCCTATTCCATTCATTTCTTTAAGATTGAGATTGAATTTCTAATTCCGATGAATTAAAATTTATTATCAAATATGACTCCACGAGTCCAGAAGTTAGAAAATAATGAGTAATTTGAAAATAAAAGGAAGTGTACCGAGGCAACTGTGTTAAAATCCTAATTACTTTAAAGGGTGTACATGTAAAGTGTGTGCATTGTGCTCACTTCGTACGCAAGGAACAGTGGGGACACCTGGGTTCAGATGGGTGAAAATATCTTTTCACTAATGTTTTATC
>BRYE01000010.1:10810573-10823073 GCA_030159115.1 Actinidia arguta var. hypoleuca | reverse complement strand
GATGGTACTTACTTTTTAGATCAATTTTGAAAAAAATAGTGGCTCCAACAATCATATTAAACATATCATCAACTCTAAAGATAGGAAAACGGTAATTGAGAGATCTTATTGATGGCACGACTATCCACAATTGTTCTAAAAAAGGAGAGAGCAAGAATTAGATCGTCCATACATAGTGACATCCAGGTCAAAAAGCCAAGGCCGACCCAAAATTATGGGTCCTACATCCATAGGAACCACGTCACACCAGATCTTGTCACTATAGGAAAGGATTGGGACAAGGCATCTCTCTTTTATGGGAATTGAAGAAGTGTCAACCCAAGAGGCATGGTATGGACTGGGGCGAGGAATTGGCTTTAAACCGAGGCGGGAGATGGTGGATGAAGCGACGGCATTGATACAACTACTGCTAACAGTAATGGCTTTGTAGTCTTTTTCTTCGCACTTGATGCAAGTGTTGATGTAGGTGTGAAAGATCACACTACGCTGCCAATCGTCGCCTTTCTTAGGCTATGTCAAAGCACACCTAACAACTCCTAGGTGGAATCACCTTCCGTATAATTCTCGTCAGACTTGTAAAGATTTCCAATGTCGGGCTCATAAAATTGCTCTTTGATATCATCTCCTTCATGGCCTTGATCCTATGAGTCGACAAAGAGAGTTTGGTTGCCACATTTGGTGGCAATGTAACAAAAACCTTGGCATTTATAGCATTGGAAGATTCGCCCAAGATACCATTTCCTTTATTCTCTTTGGGAAGATGAGCATTAGTGGGTGTTGATCTAGGTTGTGGTGAAGGAACAGGAGGCCTGGGTGTGCCCCAATTCTCAAAACGGCGCATGAAACTGGGTTTGTTGACCAGTTCATAGTTCTGAACAAAGGTGTATGCCTAGTCAAGAGTGGTGACTTCTCGCAGAACAAGTTCTTTTCTGATGTCATCATTTAGACCTTATTGAAAACGACTTAAGGTCATTCTTTCGTCTTCCTTGATGTTGCAACAAATAAGATATTCTTCAAATTGCGCAACATACTTGGTAACTGGCTTGGACCCTTGACGAAGATTGTTCCACTTGTCTAGCATATCACCTTGATATGAATGAGGAAGATATTTAATATTCAAGATTTCTTTCATCTCAATCCAATCATCTACGAGGGGCCTGCCAAAAGAGCTTGGCTCAGCCGATTAACTTCATTTTATCAAACTGGACTTTCCTATAGTTAGACAAATTGTATCACTCAAAGAAGTGGTCAATCTCACGCACCCAATCAATGGAGGCTTTAGGATCAAGGCGGTCATCAAATGTAGGAGCCTCAACTTTGATGCCTCTCATGACTAGCTCATCGGGGTCCCTAGGTTCCCAAGAATGGTAATTTGGAGATCGATATTGTGCCAGCTGGTTAGGTTGGACTGAACCCACTCCATTACCGTTAGCTTAGGGGTGATCTCTCTATAAACCGTTGTGCAGAAGCCTTTAACCATTCAAAATGAGTATTGACACTAACTTGGAGGTCTTCTATCATTTTTGCTAGGGTTACTAAAGTGTAAGATCCCATGGTAGAGGTGAACTTAGATGTAGATGTGAGGCGACCACTATGCAAAAGCATAAAGGAACCTAATACAAGACACAACTAAAGGGAAATTGCAATAGAGATTAGAATTACTTTTTTTTATTAAAAATATTAAGCTAATTAATAAAATAAAGTGGACTAACGAAAAAATTACGAAGTGGCAAAAGGAAACTGAGTATGTATCCCTCTCAATAAATTGTGCACGAGTAGTATGTGTCCAATGTAAAGAAACATGAACTTGCATCAGTTAAAGAGTTCCTTAGTACCGACAATGCTCTACAATTAATATTAAAATATGATGCAATTAAAGATCTCAATCCAAAAATGCTATAATATAATCAATTATGCCAGTCAAAAATAAGGGGATTTTTTTTTGTACGAATAATTACGGAGATCAAGCACTTATTAACATTATGATACCGTATTTAGAATCAGAGGTGAATAGAGGCAGTGCAGGCTCGTTGGAGGTCATAAAGGCTTTATCGGAGGTCGCCGAACCTGGAGATGTCAAATCGAGGTCAAATAGCTCCGTACAAGGCTCTAGGACTCGAAATAGGAGCCGTCAGTGATCGATGAGGCTCTAGCGAAGGTCGGTGAGGTTCATCGGAGCTCAGGCGAGGCTCACTGGAGGCTGGAGTCGTCGGTCAGAGGGTGGCAGCTATGGTTCGGCTTGGGTCTGGGTGGTGTTTGATGGTAGCTAGGTTAAGGTTAGGACAGTTAGGCTCTGATACCAAATTTGATGCCCCACAAAAATCAGTCTAAGCAATAGCAGTGAATAGGTAAAGAAAGAGAGAAGGGGAGGAGGATGTTTGACTTAACACCAGAATCTCAGAAGAAAGAGGAAAGAAATTACGGTGTTCATTCATAATCATCTGTCCCCAACTTGTAATAAAGTTCTCTTTAAATAGAGAAAAGAGAATAAAATAAACTGAACCATAAAATAATAACCAAATAACTAAAAACACTAAATAAAAATACTACGAAATAAAATAGACCCACTGCGCTACTACTAATCAGGCCCAATGGGCAATCCACTATCTAACCACAATGAAACCAGATAAGCCCTTTTGGGCCTACGCCCATAGAAACGGCTAATAGTAGATTTGGGACTAGGACTAGTGTCCCTACTAAAATTTTGGACAAAATTAAAACTAATATAATTGTTAATGCAGTCTCACAAAGTAAATAATTATCCACGTTGAAACCTATGAAACCTACAAAACGTTTAAAGGATTAGTTGGGATTGGGGGCCAATATAAGAAAAACATTGAAAAACACAAATGTCTCGTAGTAGGGTTAACAAGAGGGAGGGAGAAACACTGATGACAACTTTTATAGAAACCCGACTTGGGCCCTCAAGCAATGACTTTATCGTATTTCTTTTGTCTTCTCCCCTCTAGATTCTCATATTCTCCAATAAATTGGTAAGGTTTCCTCCGTCCTCATATATTTTGTCTCTATGAAAAGAGACAAATAAAAATGACTATCGATGGACATTCCTAAAAATTCTCAAAAGAATAACTTGTTTCGGTATGTTTTTTAATGCTTAAGTTCGCTTTGGAAAGAAGTAGTGAAAAGTTGAAAACATTGTATTTTCGGCATTCCATTAATGTTTCTGTTCCACGTTCCTAGGAAACAAAACTACTTAGCTTTTTCAATGAAAATAAAAGAAATTTCATTCATCGTCTATGACAACTGCTTGCTATCATAACAACCCCTATGAAATAACCCAAATATCCACGTGATAGCAATGTATCCAACATCAAATATAATTTATCTCGCATTTTCTATATTCGCCTCCATTTTATGTTCTAAGGCATGGCATATTGCTTAATAAGTGATTGGTGCCAAGAAGTACACATTTATGTCCGCTAACATGCATATGTCGAGTCATTTACCATTGCTACATGAAACTTTTTGATCCGTTTGCATAATTGTAGGTCACAAGAGCCGTTTGCATAGAATGTGGACATGAATTAGAAGCTGAGACACCAAATAAAACCCAATGGGTTCACACGAAGAAAAGAAGCAAGAGAAGCTCTTCAGTAATGGTCGCTCGAGCAGAACTGCTCCAAGTGCTCAATTTAGCCCTCAATACATGACTTTGTAGGTACTGGCTCTAGGCCGGAGGGCACTGCAATGCTCTCAAGACTTGGATACCGCGGTACCCCCAAACCAAGCATGGTCTAAACAAGTCCAAGAGGCAGGACTTGGAGAGACCACTCCCCACCGCGGGATCTAAGAAAATGTGGACTGGAGTTAAGGATGGGAGTTTGCCAAGTAGAGCACATAGGTCAAAACTAACTCGGGCTTGGTATATCGCGGTTAATAGCATTGCGGCGCGTTGTCTTGGACAGTCTAACAGGAGAAAGGCCCATATTTCATGGAAACTGCTATAGTGGTCCAGGTGATCCTGCCACATGGACCTTCTAAAGAATTTCCCCTCCCAAATAGGCATGTCCCTTGATTCCCAGTGAAGTCATAAAGACCTCACATAGGCCATTGGGGACCACTCACATGGGCTGGTGAGAGTAATGTGAATGGAAGCCTATAAACAGAGGGCTGCTTTGCTAAGATCAACAAGCCTTTTACACTATTTATCTTTTTCTCCGTTAGATAACAAGTTCTAGGCTCTGCCTCTCTCTCTCCCTCTTAGACTTTGCTTCCTCTTTCTCTCTTAGTTCCATTTCTCCATATCCCTTTACAAATAATACTCTCCCTCTCATATCCCAAATCGAGGTCTATCTCCTAGATCTCACAAAGACTACTCGAGTAACCATTGCCCCTACTCGAGCGTAGGTCGTTACCAGGCGCCGAATCATTCATGTTTTAAGAGTCTAAAAGGGATAGATTTTGAGGGAGAAAAAAAAAAGAAACCCTAGGATTATAAGGGGTTGTGCTGGACCTAGAGGTGTTGTCCAAGGGCAAGAAGAAGAGAGCGCCAGAGATCGTTCCATGGAATTTCCATTAAAGACCCCCAATTTATCCTCAAGCATATCTCTTAGGGTGTGGATGAAATCCTTTCCACGTAACTTTGGTCTTTTTATTTTGTTTATGGTTTTGATTATGGATACAATGATTAAGGCTATTTGTACATCCAACGAAGCTAATTCTTCCAATGTAGCATGATGTATTTGATTCTTGTGATCTCGAATGCATGGTTATAAAATGTTTGTACTTGTACATGTGAACAAGGATTGCGATAGCTTATATCTAGACAAGACAAGTTGTGCTAAAACACTGTTGAAGACGATTTACGCTAACCAGAGATGAGCTAACCCAATTCTCAATTAGTGAACTTTCTTGACGACATCGATGGGGCATGTAGCCATAACAAGACACCATTGTATTGATCAATGAATCCCTTGAACCTGCATTAATCATAGTTACAAAAATAGGGTCGATTCGAAACCCTAAGACTCCTTTAATCTTGAATACCAATTAGTTTTTAACAATAGTTTCATTTAAGTTATACAAATCATTTGCTACAATCATCAACCATTTTTTTCTGAATTGATTTAAGAAATAATGTCGGAATATAACACAAGGTATGACACCCGGCCTTAAAGCCTCTTTTCTACTCGTAAGGGTTAGTTCAGTAAATGATTTTCATACTATTATTTGATTGAAAACCTGTGACCAATAACTACAACTACTCAATAAGAGAACAGCTATCACATTCCTTATGTGGATTTAGAATTTTGAATTGATTTGTTCATATCAGAATATTTCAAATCGTATCATTTTACGCATCTAGTCATCGACAGGAGATCGATACATCTCATTCCTAATTATCTAAACCACCATCCAAACTTCTCAAATGCACACATAAAGAGCATTTCAGTAACCACAAAAAAAACAACTAAAAATCAGCTGGAAACATTTCAGATGTTACTGCAACATCGAGTCATATAATCAAAAACAAATAAATAAATAAATCACCAAAACGAAGAAAAATTGTATCTGATCTAGTGCGTGCATATCGATACCATATATATGTGTAGAGAGAGAAAGAGACTAACAGTTTATCGGCTTTGATGATGAGCTTCTCAGGATCGGAACCCGCCATGGCTAGAGCCTTCCCTTCCGAGTTCCGACTATTTCTCCAGGCCCGTACTCTTTATTGCGTTTTCAGGCTCTATCTTCTGCATAGCTTTGTCATTTAAAATCGTTCAACCTGGTTTTTCAGCGAATAATCATGTGCCACGTCATTGAAAGTTAAACTCCTCGAATGAGTAAATTACACTTTGGCTCCGGCTGATTCTCACTTTGATTATCAAGCTAATAGTTTTATCAACATATTAAACTGATTGCAATTTGGCCCAATATCAAAAAACCGTCCTTATTTTTTAGGATAAATTACATTAAACCCCCTTCAACTATGACCCATTTCCAAGTTGTCCCTAATGTTTAAACCCGAACCCTTAAGCTCCTTGAAGTATATGAATCAAAAATAATACTAACACCGTTAATGGAATAAGTCAAGTTACACATTTACCCTCTATCAATTTCCAATGAGAGAACTCTTTCCAAGTTTCCAACCTAAAAGTGTAACACATCTCTTGAACCCACACTATTTCTCTTTAAAATATCCATTTTTCTATGAAAATTGCGAACATTGTTTCTTCATCATCAGATTTGGACAGAGGTTAAGGGTGGGGATTTTTGCGGTGATGGTGGTTCGATTGAGGGATAGGGGCCTTGATTTGTGGTTTGGGTGGAGAGCTTTGTCCACATGAGGAGGTAGGCAGCGGTTCTTTTTGTCTTACAAAACCCTCTCTCTATATCTATCTATCTATCTATATCTTTATTGGTATCTGAGATTGTGTGGTCTCTATTCACAAAACCTAATTCTTTAGAGAGAAAGGGAGTGTGGAGAGAGAGAGGGGGAGGGAGGCGATGATGGAAGAGAGCAGTGCGCGATTGATTTTTTGGTGAAAAGATCAAGAAAGGGCGAAGAGAGTAGGGATACTGCAAGACAATGACAGTAATTAAAAGAATCGGAGAACTTACTATCAAATATAACAATTTTTTTTGAGATTATAGCCCAAATGGTGACGACAGCAAGTGGACAACGCCTTCAGTGGATGGCGGTGGTGACTTAGCTACCAGACGTCGGTGGCGGCGATGTAGTTAGGCAACGCTGGCTTTAGGGCAACATTGGTGGTATTGGCGGTGTTAGGGAGAAAAGAGAGAGATGAATAAACCTTTAGGTCGAGAGAGAGAGAGATGAAAATGTACCATTAGGTCATGTTTGGATTACACATTAAAGACCAAAAAGAATAAAAAGGGTATTTTGGTCACAATATTTTGTTTTTCATGTCATGTGTCCCTCGCATGACATTTCCCTGTCCATAGCCTTATCGAGCTACTGATGGAAGGTGCTAATTGTCAACAATTTAGGGTAGAGCCAAAAAATAATATCCGATTCAACCAAAAAATAATATCTGGTATTTAGGGTAGAGCCAAAAAATAATATCCGGATAAATTATTATATTTAGGGTAGAGCCAAAAAAAATTATAAATGATATAAATGATATAATAATATCTGGACTTATATTCAAAAAAAATTGTATATCGTATTGCTAACAAATGATTTATGTTTAATTGAAAAAGTAGAAATCTAAGGGGTTTGTTTTGTTAGTAGGTAAAACCCTGATATAAATTATATAATAATATCCGGACTTATATTCAAAAAAAAAATGTATATCGTATTACTAACAAATGATTTATGTTTAATTGAAAAAGTAGAAATCTAAGGGGTTTGTATTGTTAGTAGGTAAAACCTTGGGGACTATATTACAATATCAGCAAACTAAAAATAAATTCAAAAACACAGCCTAAGAGATTCGAACTCCCGTGTGAAAGGTCCCAAGCACTGTGCCTTAACCACTTGACCTAAATAACTCTTGCTAAGACAATTGTCTTTTATAATATTTATTAAGACATAGACCACATAAAAACGCTATTTGAAAAAGCGCTTTATAAAAACGCTTTTTCAAATAGCGTTTTATGTTATATTCGTCCCTACGGTATTATACTAAATGAAAGCGCGTTTTGAAAAAGCGTTTTATAAAAGCGTTTTTTCAAATAGCGTTTTTACGTCTTCGTACATACGGTATTATACTAAATGAAAGCGCGTTTTGAAAAAGCGCTTTTATAAAAACGCTATTTGAAATAGCGTTTTACTCGGGTTCAGGAATTAAGTTAAAAGAGACCCCATTTTGAGAATAAAGTTAAAAAAAAGCGTGTGTCAGGGAAATTAGCCGGCAATATGCATTGCTGTGTCATTTTCCTCTTTTGAAAATCGTGAAAGAGGGCCCACACGATCATATGATTCACCTTATGATGGGCGCGCATGCTCTTCAACCTCATAGGCATTGCGATGAAGCTCGCAACCAAAGTCTCATACAAAAATGAATTATTAGATCAATCAAAAGGAGTTGCCACTTGGTTTTCATGGAATCAAGAAACCATTTTTGAAAACTTTGGATATGGGAGCTAAAGAATGAGAAGGGAAAGGGGTTAGACACCCGTCTTACTTGATTCAAGATCGATATCCACACATAACTTGAGAAAATTATTAATTTACTATTAATTGAGATAAATATTGATTATTAAACATATTTTAGTGATCGAAAGCAATAAACAAATAAATTTTGCATTTGGACCTTTCGTTTTGGAGATCTAACCCCTATTTTGTGTAAAATAATTGTTGGGACTTTACATTTGCTATCCCAATTACAAGATGTCGCAGAGTATTATATTCCGCTGAGTCTAGAGTCGACTGGTGTATTCAATGTATTCAATGAAAATGCTAACAATAAAATAAAATAAAACAAAAATTGATTGAAGTTTTGCATCCGTTTTTCTTGTGCGATCGATCGGCTTGGCACCACCAACATCGTTGTCTTTGGCGACTCGTATCCTTAGTCAGCTGGACGATCACACCAGAGCCTTTTTCTGACCTTTACTTCTTTTTCCGTACCTCTTTTTGAGCTGGTGACATTTGCCCTTCTTCGATCGCCGGATTCCTGGCTGACCAACCTTCTCTACCCTCATCTTCTCTTCCCCTGGTCAATATTTCTTCAAACAATATTGTCGTCCATCGTGCTTTGAAATAGCAATCGCTAGGATTTTGATTGTGTTGTTTGCATGCAACATTCTTGGCTAGATTGGTGAGTTTTGGACAAGCTTAAACACCCAGAATGAGTTATCTCGTTTCTATTTTCTATGTTAGCATTTGGTCCACATCAGTTCATTCTATCCAGATCAAAAACAGGGCCTTTCCAGCTCTAATTTCGGTGCATTACTTCGAAAGTTTTCGTCATGCATGTGCTTTACTCGATTGATGGGTGAACATAACTATTGGAATCTATCAGTGCTAATTCTCTAATAGTTGTCTAAGATTGGTTGTTTGTTGGTTGCAGTTGTGTTCGTTGATTATGGGGACTTGTGGCTTCTTTGATATACTATTTGGGTGTTTCCTTTTTTCTGCTTGTGCCATAAAATTGGGCTTTGATTCTATTGATTTTGGCGCTGAAAATGTTGAAGAAAGTATTCCTGGGTCCTCTGCCGACAAGTAAAAAGCCTCCACAAAGGAAAGGGTAAGCGGATTTTGAAGATGGTCACAAAAAGAGGGGATATTTTTTTTTTTGAGTAATCAATCCGATTGAAAAGAAGATATGTGCAAATCCGACTGAAGTTCCATGGGAAGAAATGAAAGACTACTTGGACCCTTGGATATTGAGTTAATTAAATCTTCCCTTAGGAAACCATCTTGGTTTGATACAAATGATTTTAAGCACCATTTTAAGCATGTAGTAGAGGGACTAACTGATAATGTTGATGATGAGCTCCTATCTACATTACTTAGCCATCTATTTTTTTAAGCACATAAGAAGGCAGAGGAAACTCAATCCAGGTCTATTCGCCCCCATACAACGATAGAGTCAAGGAAGTCATTAGGGACATGCTCTATACGAGTTGATGAGAATTGCTAGTTTGTTGGGGAATTTATTGCATGCAGTATCAAAGTACAGGAGGTTAGCAACGTTTGAAAGCTGGAGCACGAAAATGACATCCCAATGTTTGATATTCCAAGCCCAAATGAGCACTCTTCGTTCACACACACAAGGACCAACATCCAATGAAAACAAAACAAAGTGCCATAGGAGGTGTTACAGTAAGGAATGACTTTGCTGGAGCTAACATTGAACCGAGGGGTGCCTCAAATGCCACAACCAGGCACAAGAGAATCACAAAGGATCAAGCGGGGATGCCAAGTCAGGATTTAATCCCAGAAGATCTAAGAGGAAGAGAGATGGTATTATTTTGGGACAAGATTTCCTCCTCATCGATCAAAATCTTTGTACATCCCTGAAAACTGGTGAACCCTTCTAGTTCTTTCACCTATCTAACACCTCAGATGTTAAGGTTCGAAGCACAGAGCTATTTGCAAGTAACTATGGATTGTGACTTGCCGGAGATCTTGCTTGAACCCATCACAATGGTCGAGGTAGAGAATCCATCCTCTTATGAGACGATTGTCCTTTCCACTGATATAGATCCTCTTCGCTTTCCAATGTGTCATGTCCTTAGAGGTCTTGAATATCATAGTTTGAAGCCAAACAATTTGGGGTCCAAGTGAATTGTGTCCATTAGGGGCAGCAAATCTAAGAATAATGGGCAGCCTACAACTAATCTACTTGCCCAAGGACTCTTCAGAAAAAGTCCAAACATAAGGACCCCTATATTATTGAGAGTTACAAGACCTTTAAAAAATGTGTATGGACAAAGTGTAAACGACAGCATGTCATTGAGGATAGTTTCAGTGATCCTCATATATTTTGATCTCCATAGTATCTAGCTCTTTTCTAATACATTGTCTCTACCTCTTGTTCCTTAATTTCTGTGTTTGCAGGTTATAGTATTTGCAATCCTTCTTTTGGAAGATAAGTTTGGCCATCTTTTTGATGCATAGGAAGATGGTTTGTTAGGTTCTTTAGATAATATATTTGTCAGCTTTTGCTTGTTCTTTGCTAGTTGTGTTACTAAAGGTATGTTTCTTATCCTTGTATTATTTTTTTTATATCAATGAAGTTCTTATATTTCCTTAAAAAAAAAAAAAGTTTGGCTGGTTGGAAACAAAAGTCAAGAAACAATAATGAGAAAACAATAAGATATTAAAAATTCACTATCAACGTTTCTTTTGCAATTATTATAGTAGACCTACATGTGGAGAGCTACTAAACAGACTTAAAACTTTTAAAAAATATTTTATCTCTCCTCTCTCTTTTTCAGCATCTCTCCTGCATGTCAAATTTACATTTTCAAGAGCTAACTAAAAATTAAAAAAGCTTAATAAAATTTTATCTAAATGAGTTAGAGAAAAAATAGAGTGAAAAATGTAATCTCCTAAATTCAAGGAATCCCCTAATTTGTTAAAATGTGATAAAAAATTAGAAAGTATTACCAGAGATGCTCTATTAATAATGTATTGAAGACATGATTGTACTTATAAAAAATGAATGATGGAAACATTTAATGTCAGTAATTTAAACAAGGAGGGGATGAATATTGCTCTTACTAGTAACTACTTTGGGGTAAACTTTGAGTTTAAAAAAAATTGTCCATAAAAAGTTAAAGCATAAAATTTATAATTTTTCAAAACCATCCCTTATAAATGGCTATAAATATATTGAAAGTGAAAAATAAATGATAATATTATAAATAACATTTTAAATTTTTAATTCTAATGTATTACTTACACATTCCTTCTATCATTAAAAACAAATGGCATATGATTTTTGTACTCTACTTTTTATCTTTATCAACCAATGTTACAAAATGTCCTTGTCAATTTTTTAATTACCGGAATTACCCATTTCCATATATTTTTATTTTTGTTTGTTTTTGCTCATGCAAGAGGTAGTTTAGGCATTTTTAAGGGTTGCATAGTAAAACAAAAAAATTATAATACTTTTTGTCAAAAATGAAACTATAATTATTGTTTGAAATTGTATACTCACATGTCCAAATATTTAATTATTATTTAGAATGAGAATTCATTTAATCATACATTTGTGTGTCATATTATTATATCATGAGATGATATGAATATTATTATATCATAAGATGATATGTCCCTAAGTTATCGATAGATACGATATATTTGTGAAAATGAGATTTACATACAGGAGATATTAATAATTGATTCTGATAATTTTAAATTAGATCATAGTCGGTAATGAAATTAGACGTCTTATCTACAAAAACTATAATATTATTAACTTCTATATGATAGAATGATTTATCTCAACCATTAGAGTAGATGACTATGTATTAAAGTATTGGTATATTAAGAATATACTGAACTGAATCGTCATAAGAAAGTATATCATATAAAACTGTCACTTTATGATGAAATCATACATTCATGACTCTTAGTCATGAGAGAATGGTAAACTCAAATTCTTGACATTGTTCACTTTGATTTATCAATGAGTGAGACTAATTGAGGTTAACACCTGGGAATCTTAAGTGGTCATTGTTAGGTCTATAGCAACACTTAATTCTCAAGATAGAATCTCACTTTCTTCCAGGAGAGAGCATATATCACTTGTAAGTTAATTCATTAACTTAGTCATTAAAATTCGGATTTGTTATTTTCGATAAATTATTTATCAAAATGAAGACTTATTATTTTAATGACTAAATAGGAAATGAATCATGAATCATAAGGGTTATAAATAATTAGGATTTGATGACGGCTAATTAATTCAAACCTAATTATTAGTACCCCTAAAGAGGGGTTTTAATTATAGTATAAAATAGAGATGAGGGTATTCTAGTCCTTTTGCTTTAGCGTGCAATCTAGATTATTTAATGGAATTAATTTGAATTAAATTAAATTACTAAATTGAGTTATG
>BRYE01000010.1:10790573-10793073 GCA_030159115.1 Actinidia arguta var. hypoleuca | reverse complement strand
GCCGTAAAAAAAATATTTCGATATCTAAAACACACACCTAACCTAGGTCTATGGTATCCCAAAGACACATCGTTTGATCTTATTGCCTATACCGATGCCGATTATGCCGGGAGTAGAATTGATAGAAAAAGCACAAGTGGCTCATGCCAACTCTTAGGCAACATGACCGTATCTTGGTTTTGCAAAAAGTAAAATTCCGTAGCACTATCCACGGCGGAGGCTGAGTATGTTGCAGCCGGTAGTTGCTGTGCACAAGTGTTATGGATGAAACATCAATTAGAGGATTATGGGATATTGCTAGATCACATTCCAATTAAATGCGATAATACAAGTGCGATAAATTTAACTAAAAATCCCATTCAACACTCTCGTACAAAACACATTGAAATTAGATATTACTTCATACGAGATCACGTGCAAAAAAGGGACATTGAATTAGAATTTGTAAAAATGGAAAAACAACTCGCGGATATATTCACAAAACCATTAAGCGAAGACCGTTTCTGTATGATTAGGAGAGAATTAGGAATGAGTAATCCAATTGGATGAAAAATAATAATATGATCTTGAATAAGAATACACAACCGACACTAGGCACAGAGTTAACTCTGCAGTCCAAAGTGTCGACACTTTTATTTCATGTGTCGACACATAAACTGTAGCTGTTTTACAGAAAATCAAAAGTGTCGACACCATAAAATTATGTGTCGATACATATGTTAAGATGCACAAAAATTAAGTGTCGACCTCCTGGAATTTAAGTGTCGACACTTTTAGGACAGAAACTGAATAATCCTCGAAGGTATGTGTCAACACCTATTTGACACGTGTCGACTCCTATAATTTTTCGAGTGTCGACACCATTAAATAATGTGTCGACACCTTTTGTCGGGGTATATAAAGGGACTGTGCCCTAATTTGGCTCTTCACGTTCTTATTCAAACCACCCCCTCTCCCTCTCTCTCTCTAAAACCGATCATCTTCATGAAAATCAAGGCACGATTCGATACATTCTCACCCAAAATCCATAAATCTCTTACGAAATCAATCCTTTCTCAACATCCATGGCTCCCAAAACCACCCGATCAACCAGGAAAAAGAATCAAAGCTGGGCGCTGGTGGTGTCAACACCAGACGCACCCAAAGGCCAGAAAAGGAAGGCAAGTGTCGACACTACTAAAGAAAAGAGCAAGAAGCAAAGGGGTGAAGCTTCTACGGCAGGATCAGCGTCCCTTGATCGAGAACCGATGTATTTTTTGGAAGATCGGGACTGGGAAAGGTATAATATCGATTTCTCACTTAGAAAAGTCATAAACGGTCGATGGATCGATTACGACTTCTTTGACGCACATAACTTCACGTTTAGCGCACAAATGGACGACCTAGGTTGGATGCACATGTCTTTGATAAGGGATGATGTTTATCCCAACTTAGTAGCATACTTCTATGCAAATGCAACATGGGGACTTCACTCGGATGAAATAAAGAGCTACGTTAAAGGAAAACACATAACATTGGATAAGTCAACAATTAGAAAAATCATGGGAATTAAAACGGAAGGAGAAATAGGTAAGCACAGAGTGACAAGGAAAGACCAGATGCAAGCGGTTTATGGAAGTGATGTAAATCTGGCTGCCCAACCGACGGCCAATACGCTGCCTCTTGAATTGAGACTAGTTCACCATTTTATATGTACCATTCTGATTCCCAAAACGGGAAAATTTGAGTATGTATCAGATAGAGAGCTGTTTTTCCTTTGGGCATATGTCACTGGGTCAAAAATCGACTTGGCCCTGTTTATTTTAGATCAAATGTTCAAAGCCACCATTAAAAAGGTGAGCTTATCGTACGGGATGCTTTTAACGCGAATTTTTAAATACGTACGGGTTGACTTGGACGATGAGACATTTAGAGTTCCTAAGGCTGTGAGCGATGAATACAACGAGAAGACTCTTAAACGCATGGGGTATGAGTTAATAGGAAATAAATGGATGCCAAAGTCGACCAAGAAAATCGAAACAGGTGGCAGTTCGAAAGGGAAAGAAAAAGTGAGGGGTGAGGACACTGGTGAAGAGGGAAGTTTTGAAAGCGATATGCGTTCTTTCATGATCTAGATGACTGAGTCAATAACTTTATTACATAAGAAAGTCGACAATATGGGATTCTGATTGGTTGTCTGTGAACGGAAAATTCGAAACCTCTCGAATATGGTGAGCAAAGGCAAGAAACCAATTAGTGAAGACTCGGACGAAAAGGAGGAAGACAAAAGTGAAGAAGAAGGGAAGAAAGATGAGGAGCAAGAGAAAGAGGAAGACAAGAAAGAAAGCAGCAATCCTGATGAATCCTCTGAGACTGATTCGGACGCTGTCCCACTTATCTGACGCACAACTCAACGACGTTATAGTACGAGAAGATGGGAGATGTGATCCAAATTCAAGAATACTCTAGATACAGCTTTAGAGCTATCTCCATCCCCATCTCCATCTCCAGCCCCCTCCAC
>BRYE01000010.1:10748073-10750573 GCA_030159115.1 Actinidia arguta var. hypoleuca | reverse complement strand
CTCTCATTTCTAGCTTTACTAAGCTCTTTACTTCATTATCCGATGACCTCCATTCATTCTGGAGAAGTCATTTACAAATTCCTACCTCTTTAGCGACACTTGATGAATGAACACCCACATCTTAAGACAACTACGCTAGGGCGGAGGATTTTTGAATGGCTAGTCTGAGAAGTGATCGGCAAGTTGCTCGAATAGAAATGACAAACGCTGAAGGTGCTAGGAAGGAAGCTCAGAGGCAGACCTCATTGACTGGGAGGCGTGTGCTAGTGGATTGAGGCGTTGCATGCCATTTAGGACGCTCAGACTGAGATCCTAGTGGTAGTTCGCACTCTCATTGAGATGCTATTTGTTTAGAGCACCCACCAAAGCTAAAACCATGCTCAAATTCCACTCACCACCAATCCCTTACTATTAGCACCACAACCAACCCAGCCAAACAACCTAGATACTACTCCTGCACTTGTGCAAAACCAAATTCTCGGTTAAGCCATGCCTCCTCCTCAAAATCCTTATTTTACTACGGCGGATGTGCAGGCTCTAATTCGTCAAGAGCACTACAGGCAGAAAATATCCACCCTACCTGATCTAAACGACCTAATACCATACCCTATCGAATTCACCAAAATCCTTTACCTAGAAGGGTACACTATACCCAAATTCCAAAATTTTGATGGCAAGAACGGCAATGCTTAAGAGCATGTCATTAGATTCATGGAGACGTTAAGCTTGTCTTGTGAGAACCCCGCTCTTTGGATGAGAGAATTCTCCAAATCTTTTACCGATGAACTTATCCATGGTATTTCAATTTGTCTCCAGAGTCTGTGTTATCCAAATTTCTCGCTAAATTTTTTCAAGTGGCTAAGAGAGTTACGACTTTGATGCCTTTGCTTGAAACCCAACGACTGGGGGAGGACTTTTTGATTTTGTGAAAAGGTTTCAGGACAAGGCAATAGCTTGTCGACAATGAGCTTGAAGGTTTCAGGACTTTTTGATTTTGAAACCCAATGAGCTTGTCGACAAAGCGCACTTAGTGCGCCTCTATATTGAAGGAACTATACAGGAGTTCAAGAAGCACTTGAACCTAAATCTAGGGATATTCTCCCAACTTGTGGAGGCTGCGAGAAATCTAAAGCTGGTAATTCGTGCTCCAAGAAAGGCCTTAACAAGGAATACCAGGTCTTTTGCGACGAGCCAAGTTTTTGCTACGTCCAGTTTTCCAAAATGGAAGTTGTAGGCGGAGGAGAATAAGGGGAAAAGGCCAAGGAAACAGTACAATGACCCACCTCCTTATCATTACTCGATTGAATAAGAGAAAGCTTTGGTGAGGGAGTAGCTGAGTACGGCCAGCTCACGTTACCACAAGTAAAGGTGTTGCCACCGAAAAAGGATATGATGGCCCAAATTATTGCATTTATCACCAGACCACAAGACATAACACCACGAACTGTTGGACCCTGCAAAACATGTTTCAACGCAATGCATGAGTTGAAGTTCAAAGAAGAATGTGGAGAATGTGAGGAAAGTACCTTAATCATCAAGATAAGGGGAAGAATGTGTCCATGCTGATCCATAAGAGCTTCGTTGAGGAATTCGATGACGAAGGATGGGATTCTAGGGTGAACATAATCTCCTTTGATGATGAAGAGGAGATTGCGAATTGCGAGAGAGTAGAGCTTGACTTGGATGTTTAGCCTAGGACGCTTCAAGGGTCGGTGAAGTTCAAGTGGCTTTACGATCAGCTGGGGGAGTTTGACCCAAGGAGGTTGGAGATTACCAAAGTGATCATTGAGATTACGGCGGTACAACACGAAGAATACATGATTTTGCTGGTGAGATTTAACTATTTGTCCATTTTAATTTTGTTTTAGTGCAAAAATTAACCGCTGGACTAGTACTCCATTTGGATTGTTAATCCCCCAAAATGAAGGATTAAGGATCACATGGGGATAGGCCACGTTTGATAAGCCATGTTGATAACACATTTCAACTTAATGGGACTAACAATCTAATCCCAATCATTTCGGATTAATAGTCACATGGAATTGAATTAGTAATACCAACTTCCTCATGGGTTTCTAATCCTCCATTTTTACGGATTAACAGTTTCAACGGACTAGTAGTCCATGGTTTCATTTTGGTACTAGAATATGATTAAAGTGGGCCATACGGGAATAATAGTTCATCCTACCCTCAAAATCTATTATCAAATGTAGCCTAAGAGATTTCAATTTATTGGGATTAACAATCTAATCCTAATCCTATGGGAATAGATTAGGAATACCACATCCCTCGTGGGATTCTTAATGCTCCATTTTTGGGTAATTAATAATCTTAAAAGACTACTAGTCTAAAATTTATTTTTGGCACTTAAACATGAATAAAGTGGACTCCACAAAATTAACGTCACGTTTGATAACAGATTTTGAGGATGAGATTGGACTATTAGTTTTGTGAAGGCCTACTTTAACCATGTTTAAGTGCAAAAATAAAACTCTGGACT
>BRYE01000010.1:10733073-10738073 GCA_030159115.1 Actinidia arguta var. hypoleuca | reverse complement strand
GAGTGGGGGACGTGAAATAAGTCCACTCTACAATTGAGATATCTCAGGCCTAAAGAGCCACCCATAACCTATATGGTTAGTACGTATGACCCAAGGGTCATTAGCCGAGTCGTTACACCCTATGATATGTTCATGATTTCAAGAAACCATGATATGTTGAATGCTCACAGTATGTTTTTCAAATATGTTATGCCATGTTTGCGTGAGCTTCAATTTTATGAAGTTTTAATCACATGTTTTACCCTTATTACGCTTTGTACGCTAAGAAATGATCCATGGTATTTTATGTTCATGCATTATTGTTATTCACAAAGCTTTTAGCTTACGTTTTAAAAAAAAAAGTTCTCAGTAAGTCCGATGTTGAAGGAGGTCATGGCTTCTTGCAGCCTTACCTTCATGTAGGTGTTTATCAACTTTGTGAAAAATGTGCTCGCAATTGATACCTTGATGCGAATAGAGTGGTTGCCATTCTCTACCTTTGGCTTGTTGTACATCTACACAGTACTTCAGCCCAAGCGAGATCCCAGTACGGACTTGCTTACGGGCAACCATTACCTTAGGCTAAGGAATAACCAACAGCCCTTATCCAAGCTAGTAACTGGGAATCTGAATAAGGATCTTTACCTGGACAAGTTCATTCGGATCTCGAGAATTGGGAGTTTTAGCCTGTTGATGATTCCAAGAGTAATGGTAGGATAGACGATGGTAAGTTTGTACCTCGGTCATGGACACACACCTTTGCTGCATTTGTTTTTCTTTTTAATATGTGATTGTAATCTAACAACTGTATGTTGGTTTGTTTATTTTGTAGGTTTCAATAACCAATACAAGGTTCAGACCAAGTAGTGCAAGGTTGTTATCCATCACATGAACAACAATTGTGAGCCTCATAAAGTTGCTACCTTATCGTAGTACGAGCCAGTGTACCAACACATCATCCCCCATTGAGCTGTCAGGCTCAGCTAATTTTCTTTTTCCCCTCTCCAAATCTAAGAGCCTACAAACCTTGCTCAACATGCTCAGCCCCCGATCTTCGGCGATTGAACTATCAACAACTAGATAAATACCAGGGGTTGCGAAGTTTGCTAGGGAATAAAAGGAGTAAGAAGTAGGTTCTAGCAGTTCAAGCTCAATGTAGTTGTCCAAAAGTGAGCTTGAAGCTGCCCTCATTGAGGAAGAAGAGGAAAAGGAAAAGGAAGAGGAAGAACAAGAACAAGAAAAAAAATAAGTAAAGGGGGAAGAAAAAGTTACGGGTGGTAACTTGGCCATAGCCGAGCAAGTCTTGGTCTTGAGTGAGGCCCCGAGGAGGCCCCCTAGATGATCGCATTCCCTCAAATCCTAGAGGTGCAAAGGGAGGAGGTTGAACACTCTTTAGAGGGAGAAGAAGAAGAAGAAGAAGAAGAGTCAAGCTCGGCTGCCGACATACCTTCAAAGCTTTTGAAAATCAAGGAGAAGCCTAACTAGGAGAAAGGGTAGGCCACCCACCTTACCGCAAAAGTTAAGAGATCACACCCCACCGCCCTGCCATAGAGGAAAAAAGATAAGGGGAAGAGCGAAGAAGTGGGCCTTCCCACAAAAGGCGCATCGGGGTAGGCGCGAGCTCGTCCGCCAACTCCACCTCCACTCTGGTTTTATCCATAGAGCTATGAACCCCAAGCTCTCAATCGGGGAGCTCGGCCACCGCATTAACTACAAAGACACACCCTATGACTTTGAGACTTGCCTAGCTATAGCGCAGGTCCGATGCTGCCCCGGGGCATTGTAAAGTTGTAGAATGAAGATGGGTTGATAGCGTGCAACTTAACTGTGATGCATAACATCCATGAAAGTGTTTTAGCTCTGTTGATTTTTTTGTCTCAAGACTTTGTATACTTCGTTGTTGCTTTTAGAAACTCGATGAGCTTGGTTCTCTCCCGCTCTTTCATGTTCGAGCCAACAAGAAAGTAAAGGTCTAAACTTGTCTCACCGAGCTCATAACAAATTTGGTCCTCCATGACTTTGGCCTCCGAGGCCCTACTGACATCTTCTAGGATTTCCCTCTCCTCTTCCACGAGCTTCACCTCTTTTATGGTTGCTCTAGTGCTTTTCGTGGCAAGGTAGCATTGCTTGGTTGCAACTTGGTTCTCATAAAGCATTTCCTCACTCTTGGGGAAGGGAATTTAATAACTTAATGCAGTGTTAAAGCGACTTCCTTCATCCTATGAAGCCAATCTCGATGAACAATTGCATTATAGGGAGAGGGAATATCAACCACTAAAAACTCGGTCTCCAACTCCTGGAAACTATATTAGACTTTGAGAGTTATGGTTCTTAAAGGCCATTGAGCCTTAGCATTGAACTCGACCAACGACGATTGGGCTGGCTTAAGATCATCCTCAGTCAACTTTAATTGTTTGAATAAATTGTAATACATCACTTCAACTGAACTTCTAAAGTCCACCAAGATTCATTTGACATCGTAACCATGTACCCCGTAGCAAGATGACCAAGGGATCGTTGAGGGGATGTTGGACTTATTCAGGATCTGCCTTGGTAAAGGTAATGCTCCCTAGCTCAATAAAGTCCTGTCTTGGCTTCTTTGTTGCTGGTTGGACTGAGAGAAGCTCATTCATTTGTTTGACAATGTGGATCTCCCCTAAGATCTTACTCTCAAGTTTAGGGTCATGTGGGGCCCCAATAATGTGGATAGTTTTGATGGGGAGGTTTTCCTCCAAGACAATGTTGGCCTCTTCCCTTTCTCGGTCTGATCTCAATTTCCTTTACCTGTCTTATCTTGGTCAACAAACTCCTTCAAGTGCCCTACTTGAACTAGTTGGTCCAAGAAATACTTCAAGGCTTTGCAATTGTCCGTCCTATGCCCCTTCTTTTCATGGTAGACATACTTCCATCGCTGGTTTCGCTTCTTCAAATCCTCTCCTACATGGAGAGCCTTCTTGTAGTACATCTTGTCTCAAATCTTGGCAAGGAGTTAGTAGATTGATGCCTTAAAAATCACATGAACTACTTTACCTATCTTTGGCGCTCTTTCGCACTCTCTTTTCGTCGTTTGAATGAGCTTTCTCCTTGGGAGGATGTTCTTGTTGCTCGTTTGGCCTGCCTTACATCGTCTTCCAACCAAGCGTACATTTCCACTAGGGACATGAGGAATCCAATAACGTTTTGCCTAACGTTAACCTGAGCTTGTAGTTGACCACTACGAGCTCCTCCATGCAGCCTTCGATCTCATTGTCCCTCAATACCTCTTGTTATAGTTTTGGAGTGTCTCATTCTTTCCTTTTCGATGTATGAAGAGGGAGTTAATGTCCTTTGGCACTTTCGTGTTTATGACAAATCGAGCCACGAATGACTCAAACAATTGGAAAAGTCTCCTGATTGATCCTAGGGGAAGTTTCTCAAACCATTTCAGCTCAAGGCCGCCTTAGCTCGAGGAAAACAGCATGCACATCAGTGTATCAAGATGATTCTAGAGTGCCATCATCTGTCGAAAGTGGCTAATTTGCAACCTTAGTCATACATTTTGAACTGTTGGAGGTTGAAATTCTCCTCAGAGGTTCCATTTCCTTAATCTCGGGCCTGAATGGGGTTTGGTACCTCTGAAAGAGTTATTCCTTCTACATGGACCTGGCCTGTAACCTTGCCAGGAGGATTGTTCTCATACCTTTGAGGATTGACATAATTTGTCAGAAATGCTCAAATCTCAGATTAGCTCTGAATATAAAAGAATGTTCTGCAGTAGCCGTGTAAATTGTCAAACCTTCTCTCATTCTAACATTTGAACAAGAGAAGTTACCCATTCCTCCACCTTCAAAAAAGTTTATATGTAACTATGATGTACCTACATTGCTAACATTTTTAGAAATACACTTATCCGCGTACTTCTTTAGGTGGCTCATGCGACTGGTAGAAGCAACAAATATTTTTTCACAATATTTACAAATAACTTTAATCACTTTTTTATTTTATTTTTAGTGACCTCAACTCATCGAAAATATTGCCAAACTAACAATCTTAATCTCATAAGTGCCCTAC
Source organism: Actinidia arguta var. hypoleuca (assembly GCA_030159115.1). Lineage (NCBI taxonomy): Eukaryota > Viridiplantae > Streptophyta > Magnoliopsida > Ericales > Actinidiaceae > Actinidia > Actinidia arguta. Next base: position 10,734,044 of record BRYE01000010.1, on the reverse strand, counting down.
TGTTGGGCATGTCCAGTGTGCTGGTGGAGGGGTTGATTGGATTATTTGAGTTCATTTTGGGTACATTATCATCACCCAAGATCTCAAACTCATTACATTCAAGCTCTTTTAAATTTTCTACATTGTAATCACGAGGATCTATTTTTTTAAAAAGTAAAATTTTGATACTAAAATACTAACGATACAATAAAATAAATATCAATACTAAGATAACTCAAGTTCGAAGTGTTTGAAATGTTGGAATTCAATACTTCTGCAACACTTGAGAAATTTCGAGCAATCGAGTAATTGAAATATTCTTCAGATGTGTAGAATATTTAGAGAATAGGAAAGAATTGGTAGATTGAGTAAGAATTGCATAACGAAAAAGTATGGAGGATTAGAGGTATTCATAAAAAAATTATGAGCTCATTTGACCAAAATACCTTAAAAACTAGCGTTTATGGTTGTTGTGGAAGGGTATTTTGGTCATCTATAATTTAATTACTATTTTACCCCTAAAAGTTGTCGTTATATAGCTGTTTGGAGGATAAAAATATTCAAAAAAATAAAAAAAGTGCAAAAATAGCAGTCATGGCTGACGAGGCGCATAACGGCGACATGTGGCGGACAATGGGGGTTGGTGGGCGGGCCAAACAGGTCAGTCCAGTCTTGGTCATCCAAACCTCCCAAACGGTTCGGACGATCAGTCCACAATCCAGATGGTCTGGTCTAGTCTAAACTTCGGGCAAAATTGGGCAAAGTTGGATGGCGGGTTAGGCTTCGCGGGGCTTCCAACCCGTGTCCACCTGGAATTTAGTTATGGCCTAGGCACAAACTTGGATAGTCTGTCTAGTCCAGACTGCTACAGTAACAGACCGATCGCCGGGCGGTCTCACTGAGTCCGACCCAATTTTTACCTCTATAAAGCAATTGTTGAAAAATAATTAAATAAATTCTGTCTTTTTAGTTTTTTTTTTATTTTTAATACA
>BRYE01000010.1:10618073-10623073 GCA_030159115.1 Actinidia arguta var. hypoleuca | reverse complement strand
GAATAAAACATAAGCAAGTAAATAGCAGATTAATATGTTACCTGCAACCACGATTTCATTATTCCTCGCATAGCCTGGCTTAAGTGCAAAAACTCATCCCTATCTCTAGTCATTCCAATTGCCCTGGCAATTCCCTTCTCGCCTTGCATTTCCTCCTCCTTGACCTTCCCTCGGTACTATCGCTCCAAGTCTCAACCTTGGACAATTTAGATGTGACCCATTTTGCTGTGAAAACATATGATGTCAGTCTTGTTTCTCCAGCATTCTCCTGAGTGATTCTTCCCACATGTTGGGCACGTTGGTACTTGCCCCCTCGGGTTTTTGCGTTGGCTTCTCCAGTTTGATTCCTACTTTTGTTTCTTCCATCCACTCAGCCCTTCGTTATTGAAACTCTACTATTTCTTGTTATCAAAGTACTTCTTCTTCTCCATTTCATCCTTCTCCACTATAATGGCACGGTCCAGAACGTTAGCATACGTTGGCAATACTAATGATCGTATCACCCTCTTAATCTCGTATCTGAATCCATCCTCAAATCTCCTCACCCTCATCTCGTCTATGGAGACCAAATGTGGTGCATCCTCTACCAAGTTTGTGAATGCCGCCTTGTACTCCGCAATAGTCTTCTCCGTCTGTTTCAATTGTTTAAATTTTGCACACTACGCATTCTACAATACCCTCGGCGCATAATTCTCCTTGAAAATGACTTTAAATCGAGCCTAGTTCATGCCTGACTCCCTCACTCCTTTTAGATTCCACCATCTGCTAGCTGCACCAACTAACATGTATGAGCCTATATCCACTTTTTATTGTTCACAACACCTTAACAACCTAAAATTCTTCTCCATTTTTATTAGCCACTCATTGGCTTTAACTAGATCCATCTCACCACTAAATGATGACAATTTGAGTTTCAAAAATTGCTTTACTATAGAAACATTCTCAGTTAGTATTGTTGGGTCTTCAATTTCTCCTTTGTACTCTGACATTTCCCCTAGTGTTGATTCTCTCCTCCTCCATCAGGGTATTGATCCCTTGCCTATTGTGGTTATGGTGGCTATGAATGTTGTTGCATTAGTTGTTGATGAGCAGCCATCACTCCCACTAGTGTTTGCATCATGTCCCTTAGTTCATTCATTTGCGTATTGGTATTTGCTTGATTTCTTTGCCCATTTGATCGGGTATTAACCATCTTGGTCAATCTATAGTGCATATAGATGGTTATTAGATGCATAATTTCATATGTTATGTAGTACGCACTCAATCAAGTATTATATACAAATATTGTGCAACTACAGTGTCAACACCTATTCAACTCTAAGTTTTAGTCAATAAAATCCATAAATTAGTGCTTTAATACCACTTTTTATACAAATGGGTCCATCCTTATCATAGTTGTCATCGTGACTAGCCAGTAAGATTCACTCATTAAGGCCTATTTACTTAAATCATTTTAAGGATTTCTTTTTCATTCAAGATATTTATACTTCAATACAAGTAATATATACAGAAAAATATTTAAATTAAACCAGACCTAATGTGTCATTCAAAATATATAACTATCTTATATTTATATATACAATTACGGTTCTAGCTACAGTCCAGCACAACCATCATCAAAACTGTAACTTTCCTATGCTAAGTACATGGCATAGATCAACCAAAAATCAACTAAGGTCACCTACCTTCAGTCGCGCTCCACCTTGTTCTCATTTTCTAAAATTATTATGTACAACTACGTCTTAAGTATAAGGTTAGTGTGAATCAAGTTATATAATACTAACAAGTACCCATGAAATTATAAAATATCAATTCATTTCAATATGGAATAACTTTACTTTGTAAATCCTTTTTCATTTCAGTTATTGGCTCATCTAGACCCATTTACCTTGATTTCATATCAAGAGTTCAAAATTATATTGGATTGACCCTTACGACACATACACTCATTCAATGATCACCAGTTATTAAGGAGCGACCCCAATATATATATATATATATATATATCATGGTATGATATCACCCATGATCATCTGGCTATGATCACACCTTTATTATATCACCTCTTGCTATATTTTTTTTCCCTAGCGATCGAGGCATCGATCGAACTATGTGTCATCTAAACCATATTTTCAAAAGTAATTATTTTTCATATTTTATGGTATATTCAAAACATAGCATACATTTATCCTTAAAATATCATCACGTTTTAATAATTCAAACAACACATGCTTTCATTGTAAAACTCTTTTTAAGTAAGTAAAATATAACAAAACTTTCCAAAAGTGGGTTTTTCAATTTTTCTATGCCCGTAGGTTACGATCGAACTATGTGTCATCTAAACCATATTTTCAAAAGTAATTATTTTTCATATTTTATGGTATATTCAAAACATAGCATACATTTATCCTTAAAATATCATCACGTTTTAATAATTCAAACAACACATGCTTTCATTGTAAAACTCTTTTTAAGTAAGTAAAATATAACAAAACTTTCCAAAAGTGGGTTTTCTAATTTTTCTATGCCCGTAGGTTACGATTCTTTGAATTTGGGTCCTATGTTTAATATTCAAACTATTATATCTAACAGTCTTGTGGATATGAATAACATATTAAAAATTTCATAATTTTCCAAGTTAGAAAATAATTCGGATTAACATCCTGCAGAAATTTTTTGTACAGAATATTTAAAGACAACAAGTCGGTCTATCATTTTATAAAATTTCTTAGAGATAATTTGACTCCAAATGTTTTACATAACACACTACACACATATATTTATCAATAATAAAAATATCATGAATTTTTAAGCTACATTACTATTTTTAAAAATTCATCAAAAATTCTTCCTAGTTTCTGCACAAAAGATTACTGATAGCAGCTCGATTTAAGAATCATTTGAGAATTGAAAACCTTTCATATTCATAAAATTAAATACTTAATAACTAGACATATAAATGTATCACATAGAAAATATTCAAATTTTTCTGAGGCAGGTAACTATTTTATGAGCCGCATGCCTTTTAGAGAATAAGGCCGACCTTCTGGAGCATAACTTGATGCGTGCCTTGACGCGCCAATTGTTGTGTCACTGGACAGACTATAGCTCGACGCGTGCTCGAACACTTTGACTGTTGTGTCAGCAAGTAGGCAACTGACATAGCCATGCTTCTAGGGCTTAGTTGGTAACTTGTCATCATGCTATCGATGTCTCGATTATGGGGGCTATCAAAAGAAACTTCGTCGTGCAAGTTATCTTTTGTCCCCTAACATGCCTCGGAATCGTCGCTGATCGTTGCCCCTCGGTCAAACATTAGCACAATTATCCTATCGAACTTGCTAAAGAGCGCTTGAAAGTAATGGTAGCCTTAGCTCGGACAGTGTCAGTGCTAGATAGTGTCTCGACTGAGCTCTGGCGCAGGGGAACACCAAGTTTGCTTTATAGCAATAGCTTGGTGGAGGTGCCTCCCCTAGCAAGGCCCAAACTCATAATCGTGTAATTTATCCTCTTATAATTGTCCCTTAGTTCGCATGAGCTGGATCAATGCTTGTCGAGGTAATGTGAATTGGACGTGCTTATCCTTTGAGGCTGGAGTTTGGCTTCCATGCTAATGCCAGCTAGCTATTTTCCTCATGCTTAAGTCTTTCATTTCATCGTACCATTAAGCCATGCATTGTGGCCTAATTAGTCCATGAGCTCGATTTGACCACGGGTGTCGAGGTGCTCTACCTACCCTTGGGGATGGTTTAGTGTGGATGCACGGTGAGGGAACGTCCACGTGTTCATTTCTCGTTGGTTTGGGGACGGTGGCTTGCCTGGAAAATGATGCGCTTGAAGGGCATGTTTTGGTCCATTTCTGCCTCTTTAACTTCCTAAATCCGTCCGTCTATTTTCCCTTCCATTGTTCATCCAAACTCATGAGAGTATTCTAGAGAGAAAAAGTGCGTGCCCCTGGATTGCTACTGTCTGACTGCCTATTTCGTCGCTGATTCGGTTGCCACCAACTGCCTCCCATCATTCTACTGGTCAGATTCTTAGGTATCATCTCCTCTCGGTTGAATTTATGAGTTTTACTCGCCATTATTTTCTGCAATTTCTCTACACTTTTTATGTTTTGATGCATGTTCATTTCTGGCTTGGTTTTGTTTTTTTCTGAGTCTACCTTTGTCTTGTGTTGACGTTTTTATTGAGGCTTGTCTCAAGTTTTTGGGTTTTGGTTTATCTACCATTGTAGGGACTTCATACTTTTTATTAGTTCTATGAACTAGGTCGCCCTTCACCCTTTTCCCCTAATGGAATGGATCCAAACTGTCACGTAGTTTGGAAATTATTGGTTTAGGGTTTTTCCTCCATAGGTCCTTCAATTGCCGAGATAGGTTCGAGGCAGGAAGGGGTCTGATAGTTGTCCCATAGTAAACAATAGCTAATCCCTGTGGGGCAAAGCTCGGTGCTCATAGAGATCTTGTTTGGCTATGCTCCCGACAACTCATCATAATTGCATGTCTGAGCTCGTTCTAACCGTATTATTTCTATTTTCAAAATATGGAATTGAATTGAGCTCAATTATTGGTTCATAACGAAGATGCGTTGAACAAGTTTAGGTTTGACCACGACATTCCTGACAACATTCGGATAGAACGGTCTGACCCATATGAGGATGAGAATCTAGTCGAGGGAAACAAGGATCATATTCCAGTTTGGATCTGGATGATCCACCAAGCTGGGCTTCATTTTCTCATAATTCCAATGTTGAAGGAGGTGATGGCGCTGTGCCGCCTCACCTTTATGCAAGTATCGATAAATTTTATCTAAATCGTGCTTGCGGTGGACACTCTGATGTGCCAGCAAAAGATGCCCTTCAGTGCCTCGAACTTACTATACATGTACACTATGGTGCATCCAAAGAAAGATTTGGGTACTCCTTTGTTAAAAGGTAACCACTACTTGCATCTTAAGAATCCTCGTCAACCCGAAATGAGGTTGGTGACTGATAGCCC
>BRYE01000010.1:10603073-10613073 GCA_030159115.1 Actinidia arguta var. hypoleuca | reverse complement strand
TGCGCCCGAGGTTGAACTGGTAGATCCTCCCCAACCTTACTCCACCCTCGTGTTGCCCGACTTCAATGAAGAGGAGTACTTGAAGGAATTGGCAGACGAGGATCTAGAGAAGTCTCCCGAGATAGTCAACAATCTCAGTCAGGATGCGGCAGAGGCCAACACGGCTGCTAAAGGCGCCTTGAATGCCGATGTTTCCCCCGCTATGTAAACTTTTTAAGATTTTCTGTATCGAACCATCCTTTGAAATTTATAATAAATACATTTTCCTTTTGTAGCTCATTTTGCATAGGATTTACTATTCTTGCATGTTTTCATCTTTAGGAGGCCTAGCCCCGAGCTCGCGTAGAGTTTGGCTAGCTACCCCAATATCTGCGAAGTATACTTTAAGCAAGTCTTATGGGATAAATTTCAGAACTCGTATAAAATTCGACTAACTCTTACCTAAATATTTGCTAAGTATACTTAGACAGGCCTCGTGGGATAGAGTTTGGAACTCGCATAGAGTTCGGCTAACTTCTTCCCTAAAAATTTGCTAAGTATACTTAGAAAATGATTGTCGGCAGAGTTCGGAACTCGCATAGAGTTCGGCTAACTATTCCCTAAAATTTGCTAAGTATACTTAGGCAAGCCTCGTGGGACAAAGTTCATAACTCGCATAGAGTTCGGATAACTCTTCCCTAAACAATTGTTAAGTATACTTTGACAATACTTGTGGGACAAAATTCGGAACTCGCATAGAGTTCGTCTAACTCTTCCCTAAAAATTTGCTAAGTATACTTAGGAAAGCCTCAAGGATAGAGTTTGGAACTCGCACTGAGTTCGATTGACTCTTTCCTAATTTTGTAGATGCTCAACCAAGTGGTAAGGTTGGGTGATCTTTCTTACTTGTTGCACTCGTTCGAACAAGTTTTGGTCATGCCTTAGCAAAAATCTATTTTTTTGCATGTTCATAAAGCAAACATCGTTTTTCTTTGACCTTGCCTTGTAGTGCTCAAGCCCGTGCTTGGGCAATTCTACAATTTAGCCTTATTTTTTAAGACATCTTAAGCTCGTGCTTAAGTAAATAGGGAGTTCTTCCCCGCATAAATTATTTTTGGAAAAGAGTGTGTTTAAAATGTTCAAATCGAGTGATTTCTTGTATAATTTAATGGAAAACAGAATCTTTAAGCAATTGTTTTTTTTCAAGTGTAATTGATATACATACAAGTTCAGGTTAGAGAGTTACACTTTTACTGATAGTACTTTCTCAAGTTGTTGGAATTCTAAGGTCTTAGAATTTATTTGCCTTCGGGGTCACTGAGGTAGTAAGCGCTCTTACCGACAAGTTTGACTATCTTGTATGGTCTTTTTTAATTTGGATCGAGCTTCCTTTTCGTAGGGTCCTTTGTATTTCCAATAATTTTTCTCAAAACAAGATTTCCCACTAAAGATTGTCTATGTTGGATTTTTTGATTGTATGTCCTGGCTTACTACTTTTGGTAGTCTGCCATTTGTATTAGTGCATTTTCTCTTCGTTCGTTAGCAAGTTCGAGGTCCCGAGCTAAGACTTCCGTAATGTGATTGATTTCATATGCTATGGTTCATATTGTGGGCAGACCGACCTCTAGCGGGATTATAACTTCGAATCCAAAAATCAAAGTGTAAGATGTTTCATTCGTCACTTTCTATAGTGTGGTTTCATAGGCCCACAAAATGTTTGAAAGTTCCTCAATCCATTTGCCTTTGGATTTTTCAAGACTCTTCTTGATTCCGTTCATGATTGTTTTGTTGGTGGCTTCAGCTTGCCCATTATATTGCAGGTAGCTCGACGTTGAGTTATAGAACTCGATCTTTGATTGCCCCAATAAGTCTTTGACTTTTTGTCGTATGAATTGAGTTCTATTATTTGATACGAATGTCTTGGGGTGCCAAATCTGGAAAGAATATTTTTGCGAATGAATTTAATTACGTTATCTCCCTGATCTGGGATAGCGGTTCGGCCTCCATCCATTTCGTGAAATAGTCAGTCGCTGCCAACAAAAAAAATTTGTTCTTCGAAGCTCAGGGCAGGACCCCCACGATGTCCATTCCCCATTAGGCAAAGGGCCACAAGCTTATGAGAGGGGTTAAGTCCCTTATCATTTAATAAATTATAGGGGAGAAGAGTTGGCACTTCTTACGCTAGTGACATATATTGGGGCGTCTTTCTGCATGAATGGCCACCAATATCCTTAAGTTAGGGCTTGGTAAGCCAATAATCTTTCCCTAGAGTGTAGTCCGCAGATGCTTTTGTGGATTTCAAAAAGCACATCTTCGACTAGGCTCGAATGCACGCATAGTAAGTGGGGTCCCGGATATGATCTTTTGTACAAGTCCCCCATGGGGAAGATCCAGAACTAGGCTATTTTTATTTGGAGTTTGTGTGCCTCTTTCTTATCTTCTGACAGTTTGTCATGTCATAAAAAATTTACAATTGGGTCCATCTAACTCGACCTCAGTTTGGTGTTGATTAGGATGGGCTCCCAAGACATTTTTGTGATTGGGAGTTGAGATCACATCGACAATGACTGTTTGACCTATTTCTCCTTTAAAAATTGACGCCAAGCTTGCCAGTGCATCTGCATGTAAATTTAATTCCATCCCCACTTGCTTGATTTTGACTGCTTGGAATTTGGCACGGAGGGTTTTTGCTATTTCCAAATACTTAGCCATCTTGACTCCTCGAACTTCAAATTTTTCTATGACTTGTTTGATTATCAGTTTTGAATCACTGAAAATATAGAGCTTGGGAACCTTTAGGTTGGTGGTAGACCGAAGTGCTGCCATGAAAGATTCATACTCGACCTCGTTATTTGTTGTAGGAAAATTCAACTTGAGGTGTGCTCGAAGATTGCCTTTCAGGACTTTCTAGAACTACTATTGCCCCTGCCCCTAGGATATTTTTTGCTCCATCAATTAACATTTTCCATGCTGAGGAGAGATCGATCTGAGATGGCTCTATATGAACCTCGAGAACCTCAATGATTTCTCCAGCGACGGTTACCTCTGCATCTCGAGGTGATTCTTTTAGAACCTTGAGATCCTCGAGTGTTGTCTTGGTTTTGATTGATTTTCCCACCAAGCTTTCTTACTCCTTGTGTGCAAAAGCAAGGCAACCCTGCTCTAGACCTCGGGCTAAGAACTCAGCCACAAAATCAACCAAGACTTGTCCCTTTATTATTGCCCTTGGAAAAAACATTATATCTAATTGTCCGAGCTCGATGGCCTATTTGAAGAGTCGCCCAGACATGTTTGCTTTTGGATAAGATGTTTTTAAGCAAAAACTTGATATATATAGCAATAGGATGTGCTTGAAAATAATACATGAGTTTTTATAGAGTTAAAACTAGGGCCAGCATAAGTTTTTTCAGTAGCAAGTGCCTTGTTTGGCAATCTATAAATGTCTTGTTGGCAAAGTAGATCGGGCATTGCTTTCCATCTACCTCTCTTAGAAGAACCGAGTTAACGACTGTTCAGAGATACCAAGGTAGACATAGAACAACTCTCCATCATTCGGGGTGGAAAGAAGCGGTGGTTCGGTCAAATATTTCTTGAATTGTTGGAGTGTAAGCTCGCATTCCTCATTCTATAAAAACTTCGTTTTTTTGTGAATGAGTTGAAAGAATGGACGGAATTTGTCAAAGGACTTAATGATCAACCGGTTAAGTGCTACTGCCATTCCGGTCAATTTCTGAACCTCCTTCGCAGTCCTCGGGCTGACAAGGTTATTGATTGCCACAATTTATTCTGAATTCATCTCGATCCCTCGTCGTGTTACCATGTGTCCCATAAATTTTTTCAAACTTACCCCAAAGGAACATTTGGCTGCGTTCAATCTGAACTTGTGTTCTTTAAGTATTGTAATTACCTCGACTAGGTCCCTTGCGTGGTCCAACTTTTTTTTGCTTTTAACCACCATATAATCGATGTAGGCATCCATGGTTTTACCCATAAATGACTCAAACATTTTGGTGATCATTCTCTGATACGTGGCTTTAGCATTTTTCAGCCTAAATGGCATAATCTTGTAGCAAAATATGTCGTGAGGAGTGATGAAGGTAGTTTTCTCTTGATTGGGCTTGTGCATTGCTATTTTATGGTACCCCCAGTATGCATCCAAGAAGTTCATTTGTGCATGCCGCAAAGTAAAATCCACCAATTGGTCAATTTTTAGCAAAGGAAATGAGTCTTTTAAACAAGCTTGGTTGAGGCTTGTGAAGTCAATGCAGACTCTTCATTTGCTAGTTTTCTTCTTTACCTCCGTTATTGCACTTACCTCTTTTAACTTTTTTACCTCTTCTATCACAACGTCCACATGCTTGGTTGTGAACCATCTTCCTCGTTGTTTCACTGGTCGGGCCTTAAGGAAGACGTTCAACTCGTGTTTGATGAAATTGGAGTTTATCTCGGCCATCTTGTAGGGTGTCCACGCGAATACCTGTTAGCTATAAGGAATTGGATGAGCTCGATCCTCTCTCGTTCCTCCAAGTTTGCATCAGTGAGAAAGAAACAATCTGAGCTTGGCTCATCTAATTCGTAGCATATCAAGTCCTCCACGACCTTAGTCTCGGGATCTCTCCCTACATCCTCTAGGATTTTGTCCTCTTCCTCGGTTAATTGTATTTCTTTCATGGCCGTCTTAATGGAGATTGTAGCAAGGTAGCATTATTTAGCTGCCACTGATCTCCATAAAGGGTTTCTTCACTTTAGGGGTAGCAAATTTGATGACTTGGTGCAATGTGGAAGTCACTCCCTTCATCTTGTGAACCCAATCTCGGCCAATGATTGCATTAAATGGGAAAGGTATATCGACCACAATGAACTCTATCACCAACTCTTGGAAATCAGCTTGGATCCTGAGGGTCACGGTTCCCAAGGGCCAGTGAGATTGAGCATTAAATCTGACCAAAGAGGTTCAAGAAGGTTTTAAGTTTGCTTTTGATAGTTTAAGTTGTTTAAACAAGTCATAATACATTACCTCAACAAAGATTCCGGTGTCCACTAGGATCCTTTTCACGTGATAATTGTTAATCCTGAGCTGGATTACCAAGGGATTAGCATAGGGGTGTTGGACCCTTTTTAGGTCGGCTTTGGAGAACATGATGCTTCCTAGTTCGTAGATTGTTTGTCTTAACTTCTTAGACATTGACAACACCAAGAGGACCTTGTTTATTTGTTTGATAATGCGAATCTCACCCTTAGATTTTATTCTCAAGATTAGGATAATTAGGGAATAGTGCACAATGGAAGGTATTCCTCTAAGGTGTTTGTTTCTTCGTTGCTCCGGTCAAACCTAGGATTAGGTTTGACCTCGGCTTCATTTGCTTTAGTCTTTTCTTGGTCGACAAACTCTTTCAAATGTCCATCCAGGACAAGCTAATTAAGAAAAAGATTCAGAGCTTGGGAGTTCTCAATTCTGTGCCCCTTCTCCTCGTGAAAGAAATACTTCCATACTTGATTGCGTCTTATGGGGTCCCCTCCCATGGGATTGGGCTTCTTGAAGTATGACTTATCTCAAATCGAGGCGAGAAGCTTATAGATTAGTTTCTTAAAAACCACATTGATCCCTTACCTTACCCAGTTCTCGTAATCAACCGAGCCTTCCTTTTGCCTTTTGAATGTCCTTTTGTCCCGAGGAGTTGTCCCTATATCTCGTTCCACCTACCGGATGTCATCCTTTAGTAGAGCGAATATTTTAACTTGGGACATGAGGTCTCGGAGATCAACCGGAGGGTTGAGCATCTGATCTTCCCAAAGTCTTTCTCTAGGAGTCAGTCTAAACTTTTAGCTGGATATTACTAATTCTTATGAGCAATCCTTAATCTCATTATACATTTCCCAATACCAAGAAACGGCCCCAGAGTGGCAATGTGGAGCCAAATAGTGAAACTTGGAAAATCAAGCAGGTTACTACCAGTAGTGGTATGAAGACTACCGATAGTAAGAATTTTAGAATCAAAAAGAAATAATTCACTACCAGTAGTTGATCCATCACTACTGGTAGTCAACATTCCAGAGGCAAAGTCAGAATATTCACTATTGGTAGTTGATTTAGCACTACCGATATACAAGGTAATCCAGAGGCTCATCAAGGTTCAAGCACTACCAGTAATAAATCCATGACTATTGGTAGATCGGGCATCTAGTCATCTCCAAAAACAGAAGAACTACCGGTAGTAGATTCATCACAACTGGTAGTGAAGGCTAAAAACAAAATTTTTTCAATTTTTTTGCTCAAATTTTAGAGGCACTTTAGTCTTTTCATTAGGATTTTTTGTGGACCTATTTAATTAATTTTTCTAAGATTTCAAAGCATTCAAGTTTTAGGTTAAGTCTCCCTTTTTTAGATCTAGAGTTATTGTAGAGAGAGAAAGAGAAGAAGAAATGGTTTTGTGTATTAAAAGTGGTAAATCTTTTCTTTCACTCTCATTTGCTCATTTATGATTGTAAATACTTATTGTTGTTCATTTCAAGTCATTTTTATTACTCTTAACTACTTGTTGTGCCTCATGTCTTGTCATATCTCTTGTATTTTTATTTTCTACCTTTAGTTTACCTTGTTTGTAGTATATCCACCATTAATGATGAACTCTACACTTTTAATGGTTAGCTAAACTACTAGACTTGGTCCAAGAGTTAGATTCCATGTTTTGACCTAGGTTTGGTGGGTTTATTTCTCTCAAATGGTTTGAATGCTTGTTTGTGAATGCTTAAGGGTAAAATCATTCGATCTTAACTAAAGTTGTACATATCTTTGATCACGTGTCAACAAGCTTGGCTTGGTATATGTGATGCTTAGTTCCATTGCACTCTAAGTGTTTGTTAAAATGTCTCAAAACCCTTAATCATTTACAAACACTCCTTTATATGAAAAACATGATTTTAAAGCTAAATCTTTTGACCAATATCATAATAAATATGAATGTGGTTGAGTTAAAATGGGAGAAGAAACTCACCTACCAAAGTTAAGAAGGAATCGAGCTTTTGGACCTTGCCTTCTTTAATTTCGTAGTTAAAACACCACCGGATGAACGAAACCAACCATTCCAAAATTAAAATCTCTATTATAGGTTTAATATTCAATTAATTATTCACTCACTATACAAAAATTCGGCTTATCACTAGTTTCCTATGGAGAATTGACCTTGGGTATTCCGAGTATTATGCTACATTGATCACAGGTTTCTACACTTGGAAACATACACATCGGGAAAGCAAGCATGTACGCTCTAAGTCGGAAGGCAACTGATAAACTAAACACTCTATTAATGGAACAATGAGGTTTACTCATAGAAATGGAAGAATTGGAGCTAGAAATAATAAATTGAGAATGAGAATGCCTATGCGCAACAATTATTGCAGAACCGGAGATCTTAGAAGAAACCAAGCTTGAGAAAATGGAGAATCTTAAACCAAAAAAGATTTTGATAGTCTAACAGCGAACCCGAATTCAGAATTCAAGATGATTGACAATGTCTTTAAATTTCGGAATAGGATTTGTGTACCTGATGTTTCCGACCTCAAGCAGCAAATAATGGAGGAGGGACATAAGTCCAAGTGGGAAATCCATTCTAGGATGACGTGTCAAGATCTAAAGGAAATGTATTGATGGATGGATATGAACAAGACATTGTGGAGTACGTCAACTGATGTTTGCAGTGTTAATGAATCAAGGTCGTACGACAGAAGCCAGCAAGACTACTACAACCATTACTAGTGTCAAAGTGGAAGTTGGAAGACATTACAATGACTTACGTTGTCGGCTTTCCTCGTACAGTGAAGGGAAACAATTCAATATGGGTAAGAGTCGATCGTTTGACGAAGTTAGTGCATTTTATTCCAATCAAGAATACATATTCTATGGATCAAATGGCCACCGCCTACGTAAAAGAGATTTTTCAACTAAATGGGGCACTAGTGTCAATTACATCAGATCGAGATCTAAAATTTGTATCAAGATTCTGGTAGTCACTCCAAAAAGCAATAGGGATGAAATTAAATTTGAGCACAGATTTTCACCCACAAACTGGTGGGCAATCAGAAAGGATGAAACATACATTGGAAGATTTACTAAGGGCATGCACGATAGAATTTCAAGGCAGTTAGGAAGAACACCTACCTTTGACAGAATTTGCATACAACAATAACTACCAAACGAGTATCGGCATGTCACCTTTTGAAGCATTATATGACAGAAAGTGTAGGTCACCGTCTTGCTGGACAGAAGTTGGAGAGGTAGAACTTAAGGGACCAAATATTGTGTAGAAAATCGCAAAAAAAATCAAAGTGATCCAAGACAAGTTAAAAGTTGCACAAGATTGTCAAAAGAGCTATACAGATACAAACAAAAGAGAAATGGAGTTTCGTGAAGTTGATTGGGTATTCTTGAAGGTCTCGGCAATTAAGGAAGTAATGAGATTCGGGATGAGGGGAAAACTTAATTTGCGTTATGTGGGACCATTTGAGATCCTAGAGAATATAAGACCGGTAGCATATTGACTTGCCATAACTCCAGAACTTGCGAATGTTCATGATATTTTCCACATCTCCATGCTTAGAAGATACGTCGCAGATCCAACTCATGTATTGAAACGACCATCGATCGGATTGGAGAAGAATCTATAATATGAGGAATGACCCATGCGGATCATGGATAACAGAATAAAGCAACTTAGAAATAAAGTTATTCCGTTAGTCAAAGTATATTGGGAGAATCAATCAAGAGGAGAAGCGATTTAAGAGAAGGAAAGTGATATGCGACAAAATACGCATATCTATTCGAATGAGGTACTACTTGTATTTTGTTAAATGCTATTAGTTGAATTTCTAAGTTAAATAGAATCAAGTCACGAAAATAATTAGTGAACAAATGCAACGATGATCAAGTTTGAAGGACCAAACTTCCTACGGTGATAAGGATGTGAGACCTCGACCCACGAAATAAGTATTAAATTAGTAATCGAGTTAATTTTATTTAATTTTAAATAAAATCAATATTTTTATAGTAAAATTATATGTATTTATATTATTTCACAATTAGGTGTAAAATATAACATGGCAATGCGACATGTTGAAGACACACGGTAGACATATAGGGATGCGTGCATGGTAGACACGTAGCTGCACGCATGAGTGATATATGGCGGCCACCTAATGGTGCGCATGGGGGACACATGGTAACATGTGTCACCATGCATGTGGAAGATATGCATTGTTGTCCCATGTATGTGTGTGTGTGGCGCATGTGCATGACATATATGTGTGCATGTGAAGACAAATGTGTAGTAGGTGTCCCATGTAGGTGTGTGTGGCGCATGTGCATGTGTGCATGTGAGGGCAAATGTGCCTAGTTTGTAGTGTCATGTGCAAACTTAAAAAACAAATCTCCCACTTATAAATGAATCAAGATAGCAACAGCTTCACAAGGAAAAATAAACAAAATAGAGGCACTGAAAAGAAAGAAAAAAAGAGAAAGGAAAAAAAGAATGGAAAAGAGAGAGAAAAAAAAAAGAGAAGAGAGACAAAGAGAATGTTTGGAAAAAAAAAAGTAGCTAGAAATTCAAAGAAAAATTAAAATATTAAATAAGGTATGAATTTTATCTATTTCAAGTTTGATTCATATTTTTTTCTAGGGGGAAATACAATGACCTCCCTGAGGTTTGTTTTTAATACACAAAGCACCCCTAATATTTAAGAAATTACAATGACCTCCCCTGAGATTTGAAACTTATAACAGATTTTTCCTAAAATATACTGACCACCCTTAAGATTTTGGATTAATATACAAAACACCCCTAAAATACATTGACCACCCCACTGATTCTACTTGATGATCCCTTGTATGCAAGTCACTTAAATTGATTAGAAAACATCAAACCTAAACAATATATGTAATGTAATATAAAAATATTATAAATATGCAATATTTGACCAATGAATGAGGTTTTATTAATTTCGAATTTGACCACCAATTGCAGTTATA
>BRYE01000010.1:10565573-10568073 GCA_030159115.1 Actinidia arguta var. hypoleuca | reverse complement strand
CCTCCACCTCCAAAAGATTGATCATTTGTGGGACCAGTGAATAAAGCAATCTGAACAATTGTATGTCCCATACATGTATATCATGAAAGCATTTAAAGCATATGCTAAGCTTTGGTGGCTTAAGTAAGCGATGTGGGACTAACACTTCTAACACTACCAATCAAATTGCAATACAAAGAATTTTGAACTTGAGTATTTATTACCTTCCCATCAGTGAGTCTAGCATGGCGAATGATCTCATTAGGCATACTTGGACCTAGGACAAGAGATAGCCCATGTCGTATAAAAGATAAAAAGAGCATAATGATGTGCACTGTAGTGAAAGCAAATATGTGAAATAGTGGATTGAAATTGCTTATACTCACAAAGAGCATTGCTCAGACTATCGACATATCCATTAGGGTGAGAAAGCCCTAAAAGAAGAAGGGGGGGGGGGGGGGGGGGGGGGGCATATAACCTTCCTCATCAAGGTCATCTTAACTACAGCAGTGAAAGTCTTCTCATAGTTAATATTATACTTCTAAGACATACCTTTTGCAATCGATTACGCTTTGTAGCATTTGAGAGAGTTGTCAATGTGATTTTTTAACTTTGTAAATCCACTTACATGCAGTAAGATCTTCAATAGCAGGGAAAGGAACCAACTCCCCAGTACGAGTCTTCTCTAGAGCAATTAACTAGCCTTGCATTGCATCCAATCAGAATTATTACAAGCTTTTTTTATAACATTGAGACTTAAAGTAAGAGTGGATAGAAGACAAAAAAGCACGATAAGAAGAAAAAAAATGCTAATAGTAGTGACATAAAGTCTTATCGATTGAGAACCAGCACAAAGAGTATAGTTCTATTCATGGTGATCATCGTCCACAAAAGCAAGTTGAGGAGAATCATAGTTGGAAGGTAGAGGCCATGAAGGAGATTAACTGCTAGAAGAGACCAAAGGGGAAGAGGGAAGCTTTTAAGAACTAGACATAGAGGTGAGGGGAAGAAGGAACGTGAGAAACATCAGGAGTAGATGTGAACTCGTAGAATACACATCAATTAGAAAAGGATCAATTTGTATGAAATTCTCTTGGAGATTGGAACACCCTTTTTGAGGGAATAGTAATTATGGATTGTGTTTAACAAAAATGAAATGAGAAGCATACAATGTTTGGAAATAGGATCACAACACCTGTACCTTTTTTAGTGAATGCTATAGCCCAAGGAAACCTTTATAGCTCATGCACTAAGCTTATTACGCTCTCGTTGACGAAGAAGAACAAAACACGTTAAATCAATCACACTGCATGATGAAATAATGACTTAACCAAATAGCTTCTTATTAGGTGTCACTTCTAAAGGAAGAGAAGTGAGCATAGGAAAAGAGTGAGACTGCAGTAAGGACAGCCTCCACCAAAATACAGCAGGAACAGAAGGCAAAAGGGGAAGGAATCTACCTATTTCAAGAATGTGCCTATGTTTTTCTCCTATGTTTTTCTTTTAACTCTACTGATTTTGTCACAGAATCTGTACAAAAGGCCGACAGATGGTGCCTGAAGCACCAAGTATGTGAACTTTTTCAAGAAATGCCCCTGCCCAAATTAGAAAGAAGATGAATTTTTTGTTTGAACTACGGAATGCAAGGTTCAATAAATGACAAAGAAACAAGATTTGTCACACATTCAATGAACCTAACATAATTGAATGAAACTATCAAAAAAAGAAACATAGTATAAGAATTGACCCTTAGTTGTAGCTGAGGAGGGTCCCCACATATCAGTGTGAACTATAGAGAAAGGAGAAGTAGAGATAGAAATGCTTCTGTTAAAGGTAAAACTGGCATTT
This sequence comes from Actinidia arguta var. hypoleuca, assembly GCA_030159115.1. NCBI lineage: Eukaryota > Viridiplantae > Streptophyta > Magnoliopsida > Ericales > Actinidiaceae > Actinidia > Actinidia arguta. The sequence continues at coordinate 10,566,246 of BRYE01000010.1, read as the reverse complement.
TAGCAAGTTTACTTTCACTGCACCCTCAATTGTCATTGAATGACACTTTATCCAAAACATCTGACTTAATTAAGCATTTTCTACACATACTAGACAAATATGACCTAACCTAAAATACCAAAGATAAACTGAGATGGACATTGACCTAGCAAAATGAAGACAAAGATGCTGAGGGGGGAATGTGCAAATTTTCACCAGCCCTACACCCATTCTAATCTACTTCTCAGACTCTCGATTCTGAACTACAGAACCAAAAGAAGAAAGCATAACAACATACCAGAATAAGAAATTTGACTAATATGTAATAAAATAGAAAACTATTGTGGGACCATTAGAGCATCTCCAACCCACACTCTATATCTCTATTTTAGAGGATAGAAGAGCTCCAATCCATCCTCTTACTTCTTTCTCTATTTTAGAGGATGGTGGTTTGACCCTCTATATATAGAGGATGGATATAAAAATAAAGGATGATCCTCTAAAATAGAGGATATCAATTTTATTAATTAAATAAGTATAACTTTTAATTTATACAGGTATTTTTCTTTAAATTGGTGCCATTAAAAAGATATTTATAATTTCTTTAAAATGAGACCAGTATTGAATATTTTAAGACAAAAATTAAAAGATGACAATTTAAAATTTTGGAGGGAAAGGATGTATTTTTGAGTTT
>BRYE01000010.1:10533073-10538073 GCA_030159115.1 Actinidia arguta var. hypoleuca | reverse complement strand
GAATTTTGTAAACAAATAAAAATCTATGTTTTGATGTTTTTACTATTTTAAGAAATAGTGAAATAATTTTGTCTTGTTTTCAATTATAAGTAGCAACATAAAGAAATTTTTATTTACTTTTGTACCAAAAAATAAAAATTAAACAAAAAAAATAGAAAGTAAACAGTTACCAAACAAACTCTTAGAATCCAATAGATCTAAGCATTACTTGTACTAAGTAATCTTGTTGAAAAATAATTAAAGATTTATACAATTTCAAATTTTGATCTTGAAAAATACCATTAATCAATCATAATTAAACATTGAAACTATTTTGAAAAAGAGAAGAAACTAGTTCAAACTAAGGTTTGGAAGATAACATAGTCATTGAACCAAGCCAACGGATCTAGCCTTCTATACTTGAAGAAAACTCAAACTTACATGCAAGATAAGATATGAAAGCAAGAGAAACTAACATGAACTTAAGAAAGAAATAAAGATTCAATAGCATAAATAAAATTCAAAACCTTAAAATAAATAAACTTACAACTGTTTAATAGACAAGTTTCAAGGAATTCCAAGTCTTGAAATGGAAACAAGATCTCTCTTCTTTCCTCTCCGCTCTCTCTCTAGCTAGACTATAAACTACTCCTAAACTAAGAGAAAGTGAAAGTGAAAAAGTACTCAAACTAAGGAGAGAAAAGCTTTTTTTAAGAAGGGTGAGACAACCTTTTTAAAGGCCAAGAAAACTCATAAAGCTTACAAAAAAATGCATGTACGAACAAGCTACCTCTAACTTTGTCCAAAATCTACCTCTAACTTTGTCCAACCACGGTTTATAGAGGTATGATCGGATCCTTACTTTATTTAACGACAAGTAGACCCGATATCATATTTAGTGTGTGCATATGTGCTAGATTTCAATCATGTCCCAAAGAATCATACTTAACGATCGTAAAACGTATTTTTAGGTACCTTTTAGATACACATAACTTAGGCTTATTTTATCCAAGAGGAGTATCTTTTGATTTAAAAGGTTACTTCGATGCGGACTATTCAGGATATAAAGTAGATCATAAAAGTACAAGTGGAACTTGCCAATTTCTAGGACAATCCCTAATTTCTTGGTTTAGAAAAAAATAAAACTCAGTTGCACTTTCAACGGTCGAGGCTGAGTATGTGGTCACCGGAAGTTGCCGTGCTCAAGTCCTTTGGATAAAACAACAAACGGAGGATTATGGACTATATTTGATCATATTCCAATTAATTATGACAACACAAGTGCTATAAATTTGTCTAAGAATCATATTCAACATTCAAGAACAAAATATATTAAGATTAGACATCATTTTTTATGAGATCACGTCTAAAAAGGGGATATTGAGCTTATATACGTACACACTGACAAGGAATTGGTGGATATTTTTATAAAATTCCTTGATGAGAAAAGATTTTATTTCGTAAGACGTGAACTTGGAATGTCTCAACCAATGTGAGCATAAATGTTTTTTGATTCTTAGTATAAATTATTTATTTGAATTAGTTGAAATTAAAAGGAGTCTACATTAAAGTGTATCCTACAAATAGACTCCAACAAAACATATATTGAATTAAAATTGGTTTGTGTGATTGTTAATGCTATATTTTGAACTTGCGTATTTGACATATATGTGCATTTATGTGTAAAATTTTGATATGCAAGTATACGATCAGAAAATACATGCTTAATAGATAGTAGTTGTTGATTATGATTTGTGGAAGGATTGAAATTAGGAAGAAAAAACCAATTGAGGATTAAGTTGAAGTAATTGTTAAAATATATAGTGTCTCTCAAGCTGTCGAAACTTCAATCGTGGGAAGGCAAACTTCGGTCGATCGAAGTTTTGCAACTAAAGTTACTACACATGCAGTACTTTAAAAGGTAAACCAATTTTAACTGATATACATTAAATAAGAGTTTTAAATTTATTAAAAGATCTTTTTAATCCTTATCTATTCCTATATTCTCCTTCTCTCTCTAAGATCCCCAAACCCATCAAATTCCTTCGAAGCTTATCTCAAATATTAGGGCTTTTTGATTTTCGGGATAAATCATTCAATCTCCTGAAAATTTGGTAATTTGAAAACCCAAACCTAACACTTCGATCAACCGAAGTTGCAGGTCCTGCAACAGTTGCATAAACATCGTAGAAAAGGAAGAGATAGAGTTTTAAAACTCTTCAAATTCTTAAAATCAAAAGTCCCAAAATCTTTAGGTACTCCTTCTTTGAAGTCTAAAAGCCTTAGAAAATCTAAATTCCTTCTATAAATAGTTCTTTCAATGTTGTTATTCATCATCCCCAAATCTCAAAACCTTAGTTTTAAAATTTTTAGAAATTTCTATTTTAAGCTATGGTGCTTACGAAGCATGCTTCCAATAATCCAAAGGGTAATGTTCCCAACCCTAGTCAGCCTGGTATGGTCTTTAAGCCTCGGTGGTTCAAAACCATGGAGATTCAATGGACATGGGTTCCAGAGTTCAAGGAGTGGCCAATCCTCACGGGATGCGATTTTGATAGAAGTTTTCCCACCAAATATGTTTTAAGAATGCTGGCCTCGATGAACGGACTTGGATGGCCTAACTTCCAACCTTCTCCTACAAACATTTACACAAATTTGGTAAGATTTTTTATTGTAATTTGGAAGTGGGGAACTTAAATAATATCGAGTGCACCATTGATTCTAGGGTTAGGGGTAAGAATATAGTTTTGAATTCCACGATATTATCTAAGATCATCAGGATAGCCAATGCTGAAAAATACATATTTATTAGCAAGCCATATCACCTTGATCAATACATAAGCAAGAAAACCATGTATGAGGTCATTGGTGCGAAAGGAAAGAAAGTCACCAACACAAAGCACTTGAAAAAGGAATTTAGGCTATTTTCATAAGTTTATAGCCTACAATATCATTCCCAAGGTGGGACATTTCAATCAAGTGATGAATATGGATGCATTCATCATATATAAGGCCGCAATGGAGGAACCATTAAATCTCAATTACATAATTCTTAAGGAGATGGCTGATGTGAGAAATCATAATAATCGAGCTCTACCTTTTGGTGCTATTCTCACTAAGGTTTTTTAACATTTTCATGTCAGTGTAAATGGTCAATGAATTCAACCATTAACATGATGAAGAAAGGAATAAGTTTTAGCTCAAGTGAGGAAGAAAGGGAGGAAGAAAGAGGAGATGAGGACACAAATGTCCATGCCTTGGATGTTGAAGAGAATATTGAGGTTTCTCCACCTCAAAAGGATCAAATTCTCCAACTCGAATGGCAAGGTAATGAGAGGGTGCATAAAAAGGATATCCATGAGGAATTTAATATGGAAGAGGAATATCCTACGCATGGAGCGTATCCCACTCAAGAAGGAACTTCGTCTCAAAGGGAACCACCGAGTTGGGTTGTTAATTTACAAGCATCTCTTATGGAAATCAAGCAACAACAAATAGGGATATTTCAAAATCAAAGGCGGCACAAGGACTACATGGATAGATTTGGGGATACTTACAATGAGCTAAAGCAACAAGTTGATAGGCTCAAAATTTTTTTATGAGAAGCAAGGTCAGCGCGTAGATAGGATTGGACATCTTTATGAGATCATCCACGAGGAACACCTGCAACAATTTTCTGATATCAAGACTGAATTGGAAGCTTTATGGGTTCATATCTATCCTCTTCTACCTCCTTCGCCATTCGATCCGAAAAATGCCCCTCCTCAACCTCTTTACTATCGTGATCCTCCCTACTGATGATACCCCAAAAGGGGAGAAGATTTAGTTTAGTTTTTGTTCGGCTTAGTTCAAGTTGTGTCTCAATTTCTCTTTGGATTTGGAACTCTTAGTCCTTTGGGTTTATGTTTAACATGATTGGCTTTTATGAATGCTATTTGCCTTGTGCTATGGTTAAAGTGAATGCTATGTTGCTTTATGTTGGTTGCCTATCATGCCATGAAAATGTTATATGCTCAACATGCTTAGATAAACAAATTTTTGTAAGCATAAAGTAAGGGGGAGTATTGAACTAAGGGGGAGCTGTAAAAAAAAATTCAAAACTAATTATGGCATCATCAAAAAGGAAGAGATTGTTAAAATAAAGCTTTAAATTTTGATGATTACAATTGCTTAAGATTAAGCCGAAAACTTGATTTTTATTGAAAATATTATAAAGAACAATAGTGATTTTAAAGAGGTTCTTGCACATGATTAAAACGAGTATTGAAAATTCCTACATGACATAATTGATTTGTATTTGCATACAAAACTGTTAAAAGTAAATGTTCTACTGTAATACCCCGAACCCATAAATTTCCTTTATTCATGTCTTAATGTAAAAATTTAATTCTATTAGGACCAAATTGTAAGTATTTTATGGTCAAAATAATCAAAAGTGACCAAAATAGATAAAATGACCAATTAGGAGAAAGGTTATAACAAAAAAGAATAGAGGTGGGCACATGGGATTGAATCCCATGTGTTTCTTTCAAGCACCAAACCAAACACACACACACAAAAAAAAATTCGTAGAGAGAGAGAGAGAGAGAAGAAAGAAAGAAAGGAAGAAGGAAGGAAGAGAAGGAGAAGCTTGGGGAGAGAGTCCAAAATCCAAGCCTAAGGAAGCCATTGAAAGCTCTACCAAGCTTGAGGAGGTGAGAAAAATCTATTTTTATGTCTATGTATAAGTATAAGTTGAAGAAATTAGGTTATGCCTTAGATGCCTTTAGTAAACACAATGTTGAGTTTAGAGGACTCCCTTAAGTCCCAATTGAAGTATATTGAAGCTCCATTCAAAGAAATTGAATGCTAACACAAGAATCCCAAATTATTAAATGTTAGGGTTTTTAAAACTTTGACCTTAGATCTACCATGCTAGGGTTAGTTTTGAGGTTTGATTTTGAGTTATTGTTGTCTCTTGAGTGTGTAGTTGAGCCATAAAAACTTTGGTGAAGTTTTGGGTTAAGATTGAATAAGTTTTT
>BRYE01000010.1:10528073-10530573 GCA_030159115.1 Actinidia arguta var. hypoleuca | reverse complement strand
TTTGCAATCTCTTTCTTCTACCCTTTATTGTTTTGTTGGTTATCTATAAATTTGATTGAGTAGAATTGCATATTAGGTTCATCAATAAAATTTTTAATTGATCATTAAGTATAGCAAACCTATTTCAACCCCTTTATAGTTTGCTTTTTAGCTAACACCACTAATTTGTATCACATTTTGTGCATATCTAATAGTCTATTTCTCTCAATTGATAGGTTAAAGTGCTTAATCTTTCAATTATCTCATTGTATTACTTACAAATGTTGATTTTTGATGATTGCAGCTAATTTTCAATAATAAAGGCTTGCACATATTTTGAGGGTTTAGCACTTGCACCCGTCAAGAAGAATGATTAAAGAAGTTACGAAACGAAGCGGAGAGAGAACGAAGTGTAAATGAGGTAAGTTCGGATATTGTAGTGAAGTGGTACCGGTACTTGATTTTTGAGATATTAGTACCAAAGTGATACCGATATTTGATTTTTGAGGTACCAGTACATGTGAAGCAGAATAATTTTTTGCCGGTACCTATTCAAAATTGGTATCGTTATCCCATGGTACCGGTACCAAGAAAAGAGAGGTACCAGTTCCATTGCACAAACCAGGAAGCAACAAAAGACAATTTTGACCTTAATAATAAGGGCATTAATGTAATATTACTTGGATCGGTTACTCGCTTATGAATAAGTGCAAGTGTTGTAGTTTTTGGGGAGGAAGTTGTTTTCCTAGATTTAGTTGTTAGATTAGAATCTTCTGTATATACTTTCTCTCTAGTTCTTTCTTCAATTTAGAGTTCAGTTCAATTCAGGTTCGATTTTGATTCTGTTTGAAGTTTTGAGTTCGTGAAACTTTTCTCTACGTTTAATTGCATTCAATTTCAGGTTTCATTGTTCAATTCAAGTACTTATTCTTTAATTGCATTTTGTATTCAAGTTTGGATTTTTAAGAATTAAATTGTTAATTGTTATTTGCTTTCATATATTGATTGTTGCATATTGTTAATTATGTAATTCAAGTTCAATTTCTTATTTTCAGCATTACATTTGTGTCTTTTTATATCTTTTTAATGAATTTTATTTTGAGCATGTTAGCTTAGATTTTTTAGGCTAGTCTGAGGAGAGATCCATAACGATGTTTTAGATGTGTTCTAATATCTTCTCACGCACTCATTTTCATGTAATATCAATGAATTGTTGTTAGTAAATTTTAGGTAAAAATTGAGGATTGCATATATGTAAATTGAATTGTTAAAATTGTATTGATTCTTACATGCATAATTTGTTCCCTTATATTATATGTATTTATTTCAATGCCTATTTTACGAACATTCACTAGGATTGTACACATCAAGCATATTTCGATCCCTTGCATCCTTTGTGTTTGTGCAAATGCCCATTTCAAGAACTTGCACTATAATTGTACATATTAAGACACATGTATTTATCTTTACAATTATATCAATTACTTTCTAATTCTCTTGCATCCAAGATATTTGATTCATTAGTCAAAAGTCAATGCAATTCATTGATATATATTTTTAGTGTTTTATAGTTTTCACCGCTCGATATTCCGGCTAACGTTACAATTTCTGTGAAAAGTTAGTTGTGTATTGAAGAGAGAAGAAATTAGATAATCTAGATTGTTGTTTAGATTGATCAAGAATTAGTCTTATTGTTTTACTCTTACTCAATCACTACTCTTCACAATAATTCACGCACCTACAATCACATCTTTTTGATTTACCATTGAAACTCTTGACACGCTTAATACGTTTCAACTTGATTCCTGTGAGAAAATGACCTTGGTTCTTACTGAGTATTTTATTACCTTAATCCCTAACTCTACGCTTGGAGTTACATTTTGATATATGTGATTAAAGGAACAAGTATTAATGTAATTAATTCATAATTACTGAAAAATAATAAACTTCTAAATTGACTATTGATAATTTGATGATTGTTTTCTTATGCATTATTTTCATGTAAAAAATAGATTAATATTTAATGATAACTTTCTATTGGTTGTTAGAATTGATATTAATAACTTCAAATTCACTAAAAGGGTATTTTAAGTAGAGTTTTTGAATATGGACTTTGTGGAATAAAAGTTAAGAGAGTGATTTTATATGTTTATGAGTTGATATATTTAGATTGGAGCCAAAAAACACCCAATAAAGTTTGTTTGTTCCAAGTACACCAAAACAAACTCTCTCTCATGTGTATTTTTCGGCTATTTTTTTTAATCTTCTAGTGCTATTTATTTATTTATTTTTAAGACTCCAACATTGTGGTTTGGTTCCTTCATGCACATGGAAGGTCTGAACATATTTTACTTTACTTTTTTATTTATATTTTTTCTTGTCACATCGAGTTGTTCAATTTTGTAAGATGGAGTGTCTAAAGAGATAGATATATTTTTCACCTTTTGAATCAATTAATTTTTCCTTTCGAGCAATTTGTAATTCATATGTTATAAGTCTAATTGAAACCTTACTAATTGTT
>BRYE01000010.1:10488073-10508073 GCA_030159115.1 Actinidia arguta var. hypoleuca | reverse complement strand
AGGCCAGACATTATGTTTAGTGTTTACTTATGTGCAAGATTTCAATCTAATCCTAAAAAATCGCATGTGATTGCTGTGAAAAGAATTTTTCGTTATCTCAAGTACACACCTAACCTTGGATTATGGTATCCAAATGGCACATCTTTTAATCTGATTAGTTATACTGATGTTGACTACGTGGGAAGTAGAATTGATAGAAAGAGCAAAAGTGGGTTTTGCCAACTATTAGGCAACATGATTGTGTCTTGGTATTGCAAGAAATAAAATTATGTTACTCTCTCCACAACTGAGGCTGAATATGTAGCAGCTGGTAGTTGTTGTACTCAAGTATTGTGGATAAAATAACAATTAAAAGATTATGGTATTTCATTTGATAATATACCCATTAGATGTGACAATACTAGTGCTATTAACTTGACTAAGAATCCTATTCAGCACTCTCGCACAAAACACATTAAAATAAGATATCACTTCATAAGAGATCATGTGCAAAAATGTGATATTAAACTTGATTTTGTGAGCACTAAAATGCAATTAGCTGATATTTTTACAAAACTATTAAGTAAGGATAGATTTTGTATGATTAGAAGAAAATTGGGAAAAAATAATCTTATGTGATCTCTAATAAGCTTTAATGATTTACATGTTATTTGTGTTTAATTGTAATCAAATTTGTGCAATTTATGTTCATAATTCATTTCATGCATTTGCATAACCTTGTTTAAACAATCTGGATTCACAGGTTGAGCATAAGTAACACTCTGTCTTCAGGTGTTAACACCTCAATATCCATGTGTCGACACATCATTACAGAGAGTTCATATTAAACTTTTGAGACCTAGGTGTCGACACATAAGGTTAATGTGTTGCCACATAATTACAGAGAGTTCACATTAAACTTTTAAAACCTACGTGTCGACACATCAACATCCTTGTGTCGACATATAACTATAGAAAGTTCACATTGAACTTTTGAGACCCAAGTGTCAACACATAAAGTTCATGTGTCGACACATGAGTCAGGCCTATATATATTAATGGACCCCACTTTTTGGACATTCAAACTTTCCCTCTCTCTCTCTAATATTTCTCCTTAGGCATCAAAACTCAACCATCACCAACTCATCCCTAAAATATCTCCTCCAAACACTTATAAAAGACCTAATCAATCCTCTATACCTACCTTGTCGTCGCCGAACATGCCATTAGCTCGGTGCTGCTAAGGGAGGTAGATAGAAAGAAGCACACGATCTACTACTTGTTAGCAAGACATTTATGGATTGCCAAATGGGGACTTATCCGAGCAAATGTCCAAATAAGTTGTCGATATCGACATAAAATTTCTTTTAATAGCAACAATTAAGAGCAAAGTCTTTGCTAATTTTGCTGTTGAGTTCTCAGCCTGATATGCGAGTCCAGAATAGGGTTATCCCGAGTTTACACGTAGGGAAGGAGAGAGCTCGATAGGAATATTAACTACGATTGATCCAACATCTGAAGGTCTTGAGGTTGGAAAAGAACCATCTCAAATCGATCATTCCACAGCCTAGAAAATGTATGTTAAAGGAGCAAAAAATAGCCTACGTGCAGGAGTTAGTGTTGTACTAAAAAGTCCCGAAATGGCAGTTTTTGAGCATTGCCTTTGGTTGAATTTCCCCATAACTAATAACAAAGCTGAGTACAAAGCTTTCGTTACGGTATTTAGGTCTACCAGAAAATTAAAGGTTCCTAAGCTCCACATTTTTAGCGATTCAAAGTTGGTGGTTAATCAGGTCACTAAAAAATTCGAAACTCAGGGAGTTATGATGGCTAATTATCACAAACACCCTCCTCACCGAATTAGAGCAATCAAGATTGAGCAAGTAGGGAGGGATTTAAATTCTCATGTAGATGCACTGGCAGGATTGGTGTTGGTTTTTTAAGGCAAAATTGGATGGACCATTGCAATTGATCTTATCTTAGTTCCTGTCCATGAAACTCGTCAAGAATCTATCTTAAGCAACAATGAGCTGAGACCGAGCTAAATGTACCCGATCGTAGAATTTTTATGACATGACAAACTACTAAAGGACAAAAGCAAAGCTCATAAGCTCCTAGTAAAGGTAGTACGATTCTGGATCTCCCCCATGAGAGACTTGTATAAAACATATTACTTGGGGCCATACCTACTATGCATTCACCCTAGCTTGGTCGAAGACTTGCTTTTTGAGATCCATGAAGGCATTTATAGACTGCATTCTAGGGGCAAATTGTTGGCCCACTGAGCCCTAACTCAGGGTATTGGTGGCCTGATATACAAAAAGATGCCCAAGTGTATGTTCACAAATATGCGAAGTATCAACTCTCCCCCCTGTTATTCACCAACCAACTAGAGACTTGACTTTACTCACCAGTCTATGGCCTTTTACTCAATGGGGGATGGATATTGTGGGGGTCTTGCCCTTAGCTCAAGAAAATAAAAACAAATTGCTGGTAGCCATGGACTATTTCATAAAATGGGTGAAAGCCAAACCGTTGGCCTTAATCAGAGAAGAAGATGTGATCAAGTTCGTTTGCAAAAACATCCTACCAAGGTTCGGCATCCTCAGAACTTTTTATTAGACAATGGAATTTAAATCGTGGGCCAAAAAGTTAAAAAAAAATGTTGGACGAGCTCAAGATTTAATTCTACAACTCAACGCCGACCTATCCACAGTACAACGGGTAGGCTGAGGTGACCAACAAAATAATCAAGAAGATGCTTGAAAAAGCCAAGGGTAAATGGATCAAGAAATTATTGAATGTGTTGTGGGCCTTTTAGACCCCACCGCGAAAACCAATGAACAAAATGCTTTATTCCATGACTTTTGGTTTTGAAACTATAATCCCCTTGAAGGTTGGTTTTTCCATAATACAAACCAAAGCATACGGCAATGATCACAATGCAAATATCTTAGCTCAAGACCTCAACATCATTGATGAACGAAGAGAAAATGCACTGGTACAAATGGCAAGCTACCATAAACAACTAACCAAGACATAAAATCAAACGGTCTAACACAAAAAATTCTTAGTTGGAGACGTTAGTCTGAGGAAAGTTATTGGAAACACCAAAGACCCGGTGGATTGGAAGCTCGGTACCAATTGGGAAGGCCCATATAAGATAACTAAGCTCGCCGGCAAGTGTGCTTATTATCTTGAAGACCTGGAGGGCAAGCAAGTCCCGAGACCTTGGAACTCCAACAACTTGAGGAAATACTATCATTAAAAAATATATAACTTCTCTCTACACCGAGCTTATTTAGTATAGGTTTTATACCAAAATTGTTCTTTCACAAACTTGCAACTACTAGTCAAATTTCTTTATTTTCTACACATTCGCAAGAAAATCTTTAACTATTCTTAATTATGCAAATGGAATCTGATCACTTTAAAAGTTTGACTTGCAAGTTTTTAAAGTTTGGAAAACGTGTTTATCTCGGCTTTAAGAAATTTTATATTTTATTGACAAAACATTGCTTATGAAAATTTTTCTAACTACAAAAGTTTTCAAAGTGAATATTTATTGAGATGCGATCCTCATTTTCCCGAGCACTGAGCTCAAGAGGTCCTAACACAAGCGCGAGACTATTCGTTGAACCACCCAAGCATGTGCTTGAGGTATCCTAAAGCTATAGTGAGACTATTCGCCAATTTGCTCAAGCACGAGCTTAAGATGTCCTAAATCAAGTGTGAGACTATTCATCGACCCACTCAAGCACGAGCTTGAGATGTCCTAAAACATTCACAAAACAAGTTTGAAGAAAAGCAGCATCTATGCAAATAATAGATTTTCACTAAGGCATATATAAAACTTGCTCACCAAGCTACCTAAGTACCGAGCTCAAGAGTTTTTAGATCATTCGCAAGACAAGTTTTAAGAAAAGCACTCTACGTTATTGCATGCAAACAACAGATTTGCGCTAAGGCATATGCACAACTTGGTCTTCAAGCTGCCTGAGCATCGAGCTCAAGATATCCTAAAGTATTCAACATGCGAAGCATTAAGAAATATGTTAAGGAAAAAGTAAGTGCCGATTGAGTTGAGGAAAAAAAGGCTTTTTACATACAAATTATAAATTATTCAAGAAATATTTATAAAGTTAAATGAGGATTAATCCCCATACATGGAGTAAGGCATTTTACACCTCGTGGGGTTATTTTGCTGATTACCCTTAACTTGGGCTTCATTTGCTTTTTCCTCTGGCTTCTATGCTCCATCAGTGTCTTCCACCTCAGCCTCACCGATAGCTTCATCCTCCTCTACCAGTTGGTTGGCATATGCATCCTCGTTAAAGCCCAGAAGAAGAATTGGCGAGTACGACTCGGGTGGGTTTGGGAAAATAATAGGGGGCTTCGCCGCTGTCCATGTAGAATGATTTGGGGGCATGCCGAGCTCCCCAACGCATATGAGTCAGCCCTTGTAAAAAGCATTTGACCGCACCTGGGCTACCTCACGAATTTATTGTAACTCAACCCTATTCTAGCCAATGTTTAAAGACCCGCAGGTAAATAAGGCCCTAGGCTACTTACTGGAGCTCGTCCACCTCCTTGATTTTCTTTTCTAGCTTGGTACGGGCAACGGATACCATCTCCATTGCAATGGCAACACCCCCAGCAAAAGTGGTGCACTACTTGGCCAAAGAAATAAGCTCAGAAATGAGCTCCTCCTTTGTCGTCTGTAGCTCACCCTCCAGAGTGGTGACTTTCTTCTACACCCTCTCCAGCTCGTTAGGGCATTTTTTTTCACACTCAAACTGTCTATGGACCTCTAAAGGGCCTGCAAAAGAAAAATATGCTCAGTACAAAATATTACTAATTGTTTAGACTTCAAAAGAAAGATGACCAAGTTTGGATATTTACTTGAATGAGTTGCATCATATTGAGTTTGAATGCAATTAGTCCATCTTCCTCATCTAGATCTACCACATCCCAGGATAGGATGACAGCCTACACTAAGGCATTGCAAGTGTCATGCTCTGGGCTATGTTTGTAAGATCCCAAAATTTGAAGATATAAAATTAAGCAAATTATATATATAAATTACATGATAAATATAAAATAGGTAAAATACATGTTATTTATGTAAAATTAGTGCATGTTATGTTCCAAGTATTAAGTAGGATTTGTTGGGAATTTTTATGAAAATATAAATTTTTATAATAAAAGATTTTCTGTCGATCATGGAAACATATCGATCATCTCTAACAGACATATGTGGATCAATAGAGATCACATGGTGGTATGACTCATCCCATGAGTCACTATGTGATTCAATAACCCATGCCCCAAAAGTCAAAAACCCCTCAACCACCCACTTTCTTGTCCCAACAATTTTGATGGGACTTGATTGCTCAGCAAGAAAAGAGAGAAAAAAGAGAGAATAACAGATAAAGAAAAGGAGAGGAAAGAAAGTAGAATTTGAGAGTGAGAGAGAGAGAGAAAGCTGAGTGAAGAACAAGAGATTCAATTTTTGTTTCACCAGGTAACCTCATCAATCTTATCTATTTATTTTACATATTTTTTGTTTAAAAAGAGTCTAAATGCTCTAGGATTGAGTGTTATACTCTATCCTAGTTAAATTTATAAAATATGTTGAAAATATGGCACAAGGAGGCCTTTTGACAATCAAGTTTCAAAACAAGGCTACACTCTATTTTGTTTCAAAATCACTATTAGTATTTTGGCTAAAATTTCTTTAAATAAAAACCTTTTAAGTTGATTCAAGTATCGTAAAATGGATACTTAAAAACCTACAACTTTGCTTCAAATAGTATTTTTCTAATTTTGAGAGTAGGATGTCCAAAAAAGGCTTGGAAGTTAGGACAGAAAAATAGAGTTTGCAGTTTTTTTCATCTGGACCGGTCGAACTTTTCCTCTATCGGTAGAGAAAGTATGAGTTAGGTACTGACCTAGGCTAGACCGTCAGTACCGATCGGACATTTCCACCCAATTGAACATTTTTCTTAACCGATCGAAGCTTTATAAACCCCAGCTTTCAACCACTGAACCTTCAGCTGTTGGTACAGTTCTTGAAAATATTTAAGTAAAAGTCATAAATTTTACATTTAATTTTACTTTAAGTTTACAATATAAATAAGAAAATATTCCCCATTTGGATTAAATAAAAAATATAAAAGAATATAATTCCATTAAATCAAAAAGTAAAATTTCAGTTTTAGTACAAAAATGGTTTTTAGCAATTATTTTAAAAATGATTCCTTTTGCTATTGAATATATATATATATTGTAATAAATATTTCATAAAATCACTTTTAACTATTCAATTTATAAAAAAGAATTACCGATAAAAATAATATTTTAAAAATTTATTCACAATTGGCCAAATTTTAACAAAAAATAATTTTTCAAGACAACTTGTCATGTAAACCTTGTTTGAGAGTCTCACTTCACTATGCACTTATTCAACCATAGTCTTTAATTCTATTCATTGAAACAAATGAATCCGTACAGGAATCAATTCGGTTTTCTTAAGGAAAGTGACGAACGAGAATAACACAATACCCACGCAAGCAAGTAAGTAACATTAATATCTAAAGTAGAGTAAATTACTCTTTTATGCTATGATATATGCATGAAATTATGTTATGCTATGCAAATTAAATCCATGAAATAGATATGAATCTTTCAAAAAAAATTGTATGTATATGCCTATGTATCATATGTTTCTGCCTTTTGAGAATGTATTCGACCGGCACACCTGGACCGACTAAGGACGGAAGGTCATAGTGCATAATCTATGTTTTAAGAATCACGTTGACTATTATACGCATGGTTAAATGACAAGTTTTGGCATGAACTATGACATCTGATACCTAACTAAGGGCGGGCACAAGTATTAGCATGAATTTTCAATATATTGTTTTAAAATATCAAAGGTTTCATGCTTACGCTACGATTATGGTATGTTACACGCATCTATCATAGTATTTTCATGTCTTTGATATATATATCAAAACCTATGTTAGAGATTATGATTATATGCTAAGCGATCATGCTTAGGAATATTATTTCTGACAATGTTTCAAGAAACAAAGGCAACCAAGTGGAGTAGATCGATAGAACCACACGTTTTAAAGTTCACTATGAACAATGTAAAATTTAAGATGGATTACATCATGATATGTAACAAGAATAATGGAGTTGATGTTGTCTAGCTTGGACCAGAATGTCTAAGGCCTTTTGAACCAATATGTATGTATGTAAGTATGTATGAATGATATGACAGGTACAGTCTCTCTATCGATACAGGCATGTATTTTGAATGAATGAATTTAATACTGATTTTCTATTGACTCCAAAAATAAATATACACATTTCGCTTCCACATACGTAAAGAAAAGAAAAAAATTAAAAGGAAAAAGGATCAAGGAAATAGCGTGTCGCCGCCTAGTGCCGCATGGGCGTTAGAAGGTCGTCAAAATGTCAATAACATTAACTCGTCACCCGATTTCTCCAACTGAAAGTTATAGAGCCCAGAGTTCGAGAGCTATGGCAGGGCTCGATAGAGAGGTGCCTGCCGCGATGGCAATTACCCCGCATCGTCTTTTATTGGAGGTGCCCACATTAGTAGCCTTTCCCTTATCTAAAGCTCGGTGCCACTAGAGCAAGAGCAAGAGCAGAAGCTCGGCCCTTGTGCATTTTTTTGTTAGGATCATCACACTTCATCAACTTCGGAGGCATCTATACCTTAGAGTTTGATTATGCCCCTTCGCTGCCAACAAAGGAGTGCTCTACCTTATCTCGGAGAGCTTGGGGAATCTATGGCACTTCGGCTAACACGGGGGCCTTATCATCCGAAATTATCATCAAAATGGGATAAACTATGGCCAAGTTTTCACCCAGGACTATAAGTCCTGCTCAACCTCTTCTTCGATTTTTGGAGCGGCTATAGGAGCAACAAGCTCACTACCTAAAAGTTTGAGTGAGTTGGATCCGCTAGTGGTGTTGGAGCTTGTTTCCTCCTACCAAGCTAGCCCTTGAGCAAGCTCGATAGCCCCTCGTCAAGTTCGTGGTTGAGGTTGTCCAAGCTCGAGCATCGAGCCTCAGTGGATAAGTTGGTATAGGGGTCCTTCTTCGAGTGTACCATGGTATAGGCATGCAACAGGTCATAGACACTGAACTCCAGCCCTTCCCTCTACATTAATGTATCTATCGCAAGCACAATCTGGATAAAATTTATAGAGACTTGCATGGAGGTCAGCCAGCACCATGCCATGACTTCATTCAGTATTGGACTGATTGAAAACCTAAGCCTAGCCTAGTGGATTAGCCACATGCGGACTGGGATGTGATCCCCGTCTCTTTACAATACAGTAACCACCTCATTAGGGCCTGTGCTCTCAATCAAAATGTCATTAGGAATGTCATGGTCCACCTAAATCGAGCCAGTGTAGCGTCATCATGAATAAATTGTTGAGCTATGCTCAATTCCATGTTTCGAAAGAGAAATACCTTATTCAAAATGAGCTCTACCTAGGTAAGGGCAATAACACATTTGGGTGCAGAGCTCTACGTGAACTCAAAGCTCTGTCCCATGAGGCCAATACAATATGTTTGGGTACAGAATTAGCCGAGCTCCCCGCAAGCTTCGAACTAAAGGCTTTCCTGCATGTTAAATGAGGATTAGCTCTTAAGCCACCCTTCCACCGCGAATCTCTCTTGACTCAGTGAAAGAACGTCTTGAGGGGGGTAAAACCCTAACCCTTGAAGAAAACAACTTGAATAGGCAACTGAAGCAAATAGAACTATAAGCGTTCAGCCCATTTTATCAATGGCAATGGATCCATCCCAAAGCCTAGAAAATCCAGAAAACTCAACAACCACTACATGTTTCAACATTCACAATGCAAGACAATGAGAAATCAAAATCAAGGGCATCAAATGTAGACCCAAATAGAATCTATATGCAAGCATGGTGTGAATATGTAGGCATTTCAAAAAAATAAATTCAAAAAACCAAAAGAGAAACTTATAGAGATAGTTTAAAGGTGGCCAGAAAACATGAATTGGTGCATTAGAGGACAGGGAATAATCGTTCGCAACTAGGATAGTGTCGGGAAAGACAATCGGACGACAGCAATTAGTGGTTTTGTAGATGCTCAAACATTCTCTCTATATAATGCTTTCAAAATATAGATGAACAGTGGTGGGAAGAAGGCCACCTATTTATAGGAAAGCCCAAGGGGCAAGTTTCCTGCCAAATAGGCCCTAAGGGCGCTTCGACTTCCGCACCAAAATTTCACTTTGAACTAAGCTAGTGTTGGCATGAGACAATTAGATCACCGGGAGTTCCCACCAAATACAACTTACAGGCACTGACAAGCTTTGTCTCTCGAGCTTATCCATACTGAGAGTCATTGGTAACCAAATCACATAACATGTGGAGCCAATGACCTAGCTCATGCGAGTTGGGGGGCAATTATAAGGGGATAAAATATACAATAATAGTTCTAGTTGAGCTAGGGCGAGCACTGCCTCTAGGCTACCGCTCAATAGCAAGCTTGGTAGGGTATCTACATCGGAGTTCAATCGATCCGCAATAGTTGATGAGGATCCTAACGGCATATCAGAGGCAGATGGTAACTTGCATGACAAAGTTTCCTTTGACACCCGCATGCTTGGATCCAAACGCTAGTGACATGACTGGCTAGCTACCAACTACGTTTTAGGGGCGTGATTGAGTCAATTGCCTACTCACTGACACAACAGTCAGCGCATCTAGGCATGCGTTGAGCTGCAATTTGTCTCCTGGCATGGTAGTTTGCGCGTTCAGGCATGCGCCGAACTACCCTTTTCTCAAAAAAGGCCATACCCTTTTTCTCTCAAATGTATGCAAAAATGGCTAACTCAATATATAAAATCTCTCTCTCTCTCTCTTCATTAACTTCCAATCACTAAGTTGACCATTGAAGATAGTTGTGGATGCCCTGTACCGCCCCGCAACCCGGTCTATGCGGATCGACGGTACGTCACCGGCCGGCGGCTTGCCGCCAAGGCCTACTTATCTTTAACCTGTGCATACTCATTCAAATTGGTATAATTTTTCTTTTTTCAGAAGCGTCATAATACTGAAAATAATAAAGTAGAGTGTGCACACTGTATACAGAGCTGTGCCTAAGTTTTAAACTTTTTACATACATCACATGGCCAAATTAAGTATGCATGATATGGCCGTACATCACTACATAATATAGGGTCTAGCCCTTACAAAACAACATAAGGCCATTGGCCACAAAACTAAAGTCTACTTGCTATCTTCTTCTTACTGCTCCTCGGACTGGTCTCCTGAAAAGGTTTTCGAAAACGTAAGCTAAAAGCTTAGTGAATAACAACAGATGCATGAACATAAAATACCATGGATTATTTCATAACACACTTATATCATTTAACTTAAACATGTGAGCATACATATCTTTTCTGAAAACATAACTTTCTTAAACTTGAAGCTCATAGAATCTTGGCATACTTGCTTTTGTACTCGTACATATCATATACTGAAACTATGACAACTCGACTGAACTGGATGACCATATAGGTCGGGTAGCTCTTTTGGCCAGAGATATCTCACTGTGTAGATGGAACTTATTTAATGTCCCCCATCTACCTTAGGACCTTAGGCTAGATTAAAGTCCCACCACGGGGGATCCCGAGTGTCACTATACTTGCTTATCTTGAACATAATTAGCTTTTCTTGTAAATCATGCATCCATGGATTTCAATACATAGCATAGTAACATTGAATACTTTGAAAGGCATGGCATTCATATTTAGAACATAATCATTGATGCATTGAAAGCATGGAAAAATGGTTACATATAACATAATACGTATTGAAAACACTTTTGAAGATACATAGGTTTTGTCCATGGCATATTGTTACTCACCTTGGTTTCCTTGGCTAAGTGCTACACTTGGCGTTCCTACACAT
Source organism: Actinidia arguta var. hypoleuca (assembly GCA_030159115.1). Taxonomy (NCBI): domain Eukaryota; kingdom Viridiplantae; phylum Streptophyta; class Magnoliopsida; order Ericales; family Actinidiaceae; genus Actinidia; species Actinidia arguta. The sequence continues at coordinate 10,497,104 of BRYE01000010.1, read as the reverse complement.
ATATGACATACGATACAAAATGTCAATACTATGATCGAAAAGGTTTAAAACTAATATAACAACTCTCGACTTGACTAAAGGTATCCCCGCTCAAGGATAACCTACGCCCTAGGGCGACACTCCTAGGAATAGGTTTAAGGACCCTAGGTTGACTATTAATGGCCAAAGGCAACACTTGTCTATAGTTCCTTCATCGCATCCCATTTACCTCACGACAATAAATATACCTCCTAGGTCAATATCATTTGAAAATAGACTTAATGACCTTCAATTTGGTAGGTCATGAGTTTGAAACGCATCTTAAATGAATAAGTTATGCTCAATTGAATAAGGACTAATTTCTAAAGAAAATTGTGTTGTTGGTAAAATCTTAGATCGACTTTAAACTTCAATATCTCATAATATAGATAAAATTAAATTGTAAACTTTATATGGTTAGAAAGGTCTACGAGTTTATTTTCCAATAATTCAAACGGTGTCTCAATCCGAATTTTCTAGAGAAAGTTATGCCCGTTTTACAAAACAGTGTCTGGGCTGAAAATGGTCTGGCGTTCGAACGTGGCGTTCGAACGTCAGGCGTTCCAACGTGGCGTTCCAACGCCTGGGCAAAAATGAAAATCCTAACTCTGGACGTTCCAACGTGGCGTTCCAACGCCTGGGCAAAAATGAAAATCCTAACTCTGGACGTTCCAACGTGGCGTTCCAACGTCAGGCGTTCCAACGCGGCGTTCCAACGCCTGGGCAAAAATGAAAATCCTAACTCTGGACGTTCCAACGTGGCGTTCCAATGTCAGGCGTTCCAACATGGCGTTCCAACGCCTGTCGCGCGCAGCAGCAGAATTGGCACGAAACTTGTCAAAAACCTATCCAATCTTAATCCAAACTTCACCAAAGTTTTTATGGCTCAACTACACACTCAAAAGACAACAATAACTCAAACTCAAGCCTCAAAACTAACCCTAGCATGGTAGATCTAAGGTTAAAGTTTCAAAAACCCTAATATTTAGAAATTTGGGATTTTTGTTTTTAGCATTCAATTTTTTTGAATTGAGCTTCAATATGCTTCAATTGGGACTTAAGGGAGTCCTCTAAACTCAACATTGGGCTTACCTAAGGTATCTAAGGTATAACCCAATTTCTTCAACTTATACATATACATAAAAATAGATTTTTCTCACCTCCTCAAGCTTGGTAGAGCTTTCAATGGCTTCCTTAGGCTTGGAATTTGAACTCTCTCCAAGCTTCTTCTTCTCTTCCTTCCTTCTTCTTCCTTTCTTTCTTCTCTCTTTCTCTCTCTCTCTCTCTCTCTATACGAATTTTGTGTGTGTGTGTGTGTTTGGCTTGGTGCTTGAAAGTAACACATGGGATTCAATTCCATGTGCCCACCTCCATCCTTTTCTTGTTACAACCTTCCTCCTAATTGGTCATTTAATCTATTTTGGTCACTTTTGACCACTTTGACCATAAAATACTTATAATTTGGTCCATATATAATTAAATCTTTACATTCAGACATGAATAAAGGAAATTTATGGGTTCGGGGTATTACATGCCCTTTCTTACTGTTCCTGTCTTGCAGATCGGTCCAACAACCTCTAACCATCATCAACTATTAAGCAGCCACCACAGGTGTCTATTTTTGATTTCTCTCCTCCTTTTCTTCATCTACACACCCCACATATACCTTTGTTACTACCTCGACCTCTTATCCTCGTTTTTCTCCTTGCCCACTTCATTTTTCTACCATAAAGAAACACTTCAAGTAATGGGTAAGATGATCTTCCCTAGCTATAGTTGGATACAAGTTTTGGTATCACATCTTAGGATGGTTGTTCTTTGTAGGTGCTGGGGCTGAAAAAAGTATATGTCACGCCCCGCAACCAAGCCTATGCGGATCAAAGGCTCATGATCGGTCGACAACCTAGCTTTCAGAGGCCGACATGCATTAATCCAGTTGAACACCTGTGCATACTCATTTAAAATGATACATAAATTGCGAAAACGTCATAAGTTCATTTCTTTCTTTATACATGACATGGCCAACTATAAATATACAAAACATGACCAACTTAAAGCTATATAACGTAGGGCCTAGCCCATCAATAAACTACATAAGGCCCTTGGACCACCAAAATAAAGTCTTCATTGTCATTTCCTTCTATGGCTTCTCGGATTGACTTCTTGAAAATTTAATTTGAACACATAAGCTATACGCTTAGTGAATAACAATAATGCATGAACGTTAAAATACCAGGGATCATTAGCATAATATGTATATCTCTTACGAAACACTCATGTAAACATAGCATAGTTTTTTCAAAAACTTGAAACTTTCATAAGTTTGAAGCTCATGTATACATAGTGTAGCCTAAACTTTCATAATCGTAGACATAGCATAGCCTTTTTTTTAAACTTGAACTTTCATAACTGTAAACATAACATAGGTTTTTTGAAACTTAAAATCTTTCATAACTATAAATCTATAGGTGTAGAAGGTGCAACCACTCAGCATAATCATAATAACCTTTTGGTCACGCAACATAGTAACCATATAGGTCACGCATGGGCTCTTTAGGCTAGGGACAACTCCCACATAGATTGTTTATTTCTAGTCCCCTGTCGTAGGACTAGATAGTTTATTTTTGGTCCCTTATCATAGGACTAGATAGTTTATTTTACGTCCCCTAGAGTTGGACTATCGGGCTAGATTAATGTCTTGTCATGAGAAGACTCCGAGTTGGCGTTATATATTGAAAATCCTTTACATGTTGTGCATTGAAAATTCTTTACTTTTCTTGTGAAAATATTCATCCATGATTTTTGTTTCATAATATACTAAAATTGGAGTGCATTTAGAAGACATGACTTTTATAACAAAACATTCGCAATAAAATACATGGAAACCATTACATGCAATATAATTCATATTGAAAACATTTTAAACATAGATAGGTTTTGTTCATGACATCATGTTACTCACCTCGATTCCTTTGAGTGGTTGCTAAGCAACGTGTTCCTACATTTAAGGACATAAAATACGGAATGTTAACACTATGATCAACTAATATGAGAATAAAATGATTCTCTAGGATTAGACCTCATAGAAATGGACCTAAGTCTCTATATAGGTTGGTTAAGGGGTTAAACATCGTTCAGATAATAATATCATGTCTTAAATGAAAAAGGTTAAAATTGTCTAAAAATTGGGTTGGCGTTCGAATGCTGGGTCTGGCATTCGAACGCTGGGCATTAAACATTCAATGTTATAATGTTGGGTTTGGCATTCGAACATTAAGGCATAGGTTTGTACAATTCAAACGCTAAGTTTGGCGTTCGAACGCTGGTTGTACGTAACAGTAGAAATGGTCACTTAAATTCATCAAACCTTCTCCAAACATATCCCACTTCTTTCCAGGCTCCTGAAGCTCAAAGACTAACCCAATTTGGCTACAATAACTCAAACTCAACTCTCAAAAGAAACCCTAACATGCTAGATCTAAAATGCAAAATTTTAAAAACCTTAATATGACATAAATTAACCCACCCCCAAATCACCAAAATCAAGTTCCAATAGTTAATATTCAACGCAAATAAGACTCAAAAGGAGTTTCTAAACCAACATTCATTACATATATATATAGATTACAGACAAGCTTTCTCAAGCTCCAACAATGGCTTCTCCTAGCCTGGATTTTGGCTATCAAGGTTCTCTCTCTCTCTTCTTCTTCTTCTTCTTCTTTTTTTCCCTCTTCCCTTTCTTCTCCTCTCTCTCTCTCTCTCTCTCTCTCTCTATCTATCTATCTATCTATCTATATATATATATATATATATATATACATATATATACGTGTGTGTTTGTGAAGTGTGTGTGTGTGTGTGTGTATATAATTCAAGACACATGGGAAATAATTCCATGTGCCCTCCTTTATTTTTACCCTTTGTTCTTCTTTCTTTCTTTCTCTTTTTTTTAAACTGCTAGCGTTCGAACGCTATTGTTTACCATTCGCTAAGAAAAAATACTTTAGTTCGTAGGCTTGGCGTTCGAACACTAAGAAAAAAATACTTTAGTTCGTAGGTTTGGCATTCGAATGCTCAAAAAAAGTGAAAAGTGTCACAAGCTTTGGCATTCGAATGAGCATTCGAACACCAACAGAAACTTGGCCTTATCATTCGAATGCCATGTTCGAATGCCCAGAAGACATGAAAACTATTTCAGGCTTTAGCGTTCGAACGCCAAGAAGGATTCTTGACCATAGACTTAAGTCTAGGATTTTGACAGCATTCTAGCTCTAATTGATCGCTTTGATCCTTATAATCATAATTACTCACATTAATTTAGCGTACGGGTCTTAATTTATCTAATTAAGAAAAAAATCTAGATTCGGGGTATTACATTCTTCCCCCCTTAAAAAGTTTGGTTCCCAAACTTGATTAGCATCGTATTTATTTTGTTTACTACGTCCATGGTTCAACTCCATCTATCTTAGTAATTCAACGTCGTATTACGATAACAAAACATAGGCTCTCAATCTAAGATCTTAAAACTACTAAACATCACCCTTTTTACCATAATTTAATACTATTGAGGTAAACATCATAAGGAAAGTTAGGTGAGTACTCAAAGTTCATTATCCCTTTCTCATGGGTCTCTAAAATTCATGTTGACCATCCTGTAATCTCTGAAAAATCTTACTAATTGGCTTAGTACTCCCAATTGGATCCTTAAGCTATCCGTGTTCCTCAAACACATTACATATTCTAAATGCTCAGACTATAATTCATGTTAGACATCAACCGTAAAAATATTGTCATTGAATAGACCATAAGACCATAACACCAACTATAGAAGTATCAATTCATCTACAAAATCTAAATTGTTTGTAAGGCAATAGCGCACCAATTGGATTGTTTCTATCCAATCAAAATAAAATAAATTAACGATTTAGCAGTCCCATCATGCTTTCGCTGCGCCGCTCTGATAATACTCCTTTGTTACAAGATCTTAGACGAATAATTCCACACCCATGAGATTTCAGATTTATCCAATTGAACTTGTAACTTTTCGAAATACTCACCTTATGATCAATGACATCAAGTACCAAACTCATCCATTTAGTTTAATTCTCCAATTAGCGTCTTAATACGATATCGTGTATTAGCATACTCATAATATTCCTCTTAAATTTGTCACCAAGTTAGTAGCTCCAAGTTCAATATTGTTAAACCATAAGTCATGATTCATCCCATTTAAATCAACAATCCTCTAAGGAATCCAAATCAACTCCAGAAAATATAATTCTAACTAAACATAATCTTTCACTAATAAAACCTTTTATAAAATCTAAAACAACAACTATATTGTGAGCCATATAATACTTTTGTTTCACTTCCAAACGCAACAAGCATTTTTGACACCATAATTCATCCCAATTTCTAGTCCCTATATGTTCATTGTCTTTAGAAAAATCATATATTCAACTAGATTTTAAATATATCAGGAAACTTACTTCTAATAGAAAATATATATATAACCTTGAAACTTTTTGTGGGATGAATACTTTGTATCTCCAGAATAAATATGAAGACCTTTGACACTTTTGTCATCAACTCTGAATTTGATTTGTAAGCTCATCTCTAATTTTCCTTCAAAATTAGTATGTACTTTTGGTCCAAGTTCTTAGAAAATACTTGGGTTCCCTGAAGTCGATAAAACAAATCATCCACGCTTGGCAATGAATACTTGTTTTTAGCGGTGACTTAATTCAATTCCCGATTCCCCATGGAACTAGGTAGTCCATCGGAAAAATCCCAAATAACATGAATATCTTCTAAGGACGATAGGAAAATGTGTGTGTCAATAAGGATGCGTGCAGGTTAACCCCAATTAGGGAGTATATCTAGCACTACTGAAGGGGTAGCTAGAGTATTTCCTGGTACAAGGGCAAAAGCTCGGCCTTGTCGTGGTTGATTATCCTCCTTCAGGTTGGAGGTTACTGGACTAAGACTGACACTAACATTCCAGCTCCTTGTGTTCTATTTTTCTTTGGACATTCTTTAATTCAGTGCCCCTCTTGACCACACCCTTAACAAGCCGCACTTTATTATACATGTGCCCCAATGCTTCTTTTGATAATTTGGGCAAGTTGGTACTTCATTATACATGATGCTTCATTGGTGCTCGGTGTTTTCTAGTGAGGTTATGGATTTTTACTTGAAGATCCAGAACTCTGCCATTTTGAATTTTGTTCTATGCTTAGGTTTTCTCCTGACCTCTTCTTATTGCTCTCCCAATATTGAGTCATCTCATTCAATGTTCTCTCAGCAATTATCGCTTGTTGAAGTACTTATTGATGGTTTGGTAGTCGTAATATATCTATTTTGTTACGGATATTCCATCGCAACCCTGCTTCAAACTTCCTCGCCTTGCGAGACTCCGACGACACTACGTGCAGGGCATAATGAAACAACTCTATGAATTTGACATTATACTCTACGACTGTCATATCTCCTTGCGTAAAATTAAGAAATTTTGTGATTTTTTATCCCTGACAATTTTAGAAAAATATTCATCTTTGAACACTTCTAAAAACTTAGGCCACAACCATAATGGCTCCAATGGCTTTTTTAACTGTCACCAAATTAGTGTTGCTCCCTCAAAAGTAAAGGTGGCAAAGGTCACCTTCTGTTCATCTGTGCAAGGTAGGACTTCGAACACTTTCTCAATTCCCAAGAGCCAAGATTCCACAACCATGGAATTGTGGGTTCCTTGAAAAGTTGGGGGCTTCAACTTTAGAAACTGCTTAATGGTGGTACGACCACTACTTCTGTTCTTGGCAATTGTATCGCCGATTCTTCTGGTGCTTCGGCATTGTTGTTGGTATGATTATCCTGGACCACTTGAACAAGTCCTTCTAGGATCCTTGCTATACAGTCGATTCGGCCTTTGGGCTCTACTGCCCTTCTATGGCCTCGATCTCTAGGCTCTAATGCTCCTCTATGGCTTTCCCTTCTAGGCGGCATAGCTTACTACAGACATATCAAGCATTTAGACATTTATCATGAAAATAACTACATTATATTTTAGCATGTCATATATCATATGGCATGTAGCACATGCACTAGTCAATCCTAGAATTCTATCTAGACATGACTCTATCTTATGGTGTCAACCTATAGCTTTAATAGACATGACTTGATCTTATGGTGTCAACCTATTGCTTTGATAGACTTGACTTGTTATTACAGTGCCAACCTATTGCTTTGATACCACTCTGTCACGCCCCGTAACCCGGCCTATGCGGATCAAAAGCTTGTGACCGGCCAGTAGCCTAGCTACCAGAGGTCGACATGCATTAAACCGGTTAAATACCTGTGCATACTCATTTAAAATGATACATAAATTGTGAAAACGTCATAATAACTAAAAATAATAAAGTGTGAAGTACATTTAGAGTTGTGCCTAAGTTCTTTTCTTTTATTATACATAATATGGCCAACTTAAAGCTACATAACGTAGGGCCTAGCCTATCAATAAACTACATAAGGCCCTTGGGCCACTAAAATAAAGTCTTCATTGTCACTTCCTTCTATGGCTTCTCAGATTGGCTTCTTGAAAATTTATTTTTGAAAACATAAGCTATACGCTTAGTGAATAACAATAATGCATGAACGTAAAAATATCATGGATCATTAGCATAACATGTATATCTCATATGAAATCCTCATGTAAACATAGCTTAGTTTTTTCAAAAACTTGAAACTTTCATAAACTTGAAGCTCATGTATACATAGTATAGCTTGAAACTTTCATAATCGTAAATATAGCATAGCCTTTTTCTTAAACTTGAACTTTTATAACTGTAAACATAACATAGTTTTTTTGAAACTTAAAATCTTTCATAACTGTAAATCTGTAGGTGTAAAAGGTGCAACCACTCGGCATAATCATAGTAACCTTTCGGTCATGGGATCTTTAAGCCAGGGACGTCTCCCACATAAATAGTTTATTTTCGGTCCCCTGTCGTAGGACTAGATAGTTTATTTTCAGTCCCCTATCATAGGACTAAATAGTTTATTTCAGTCTTGCCACGAGAAGACCCCGAGTTGGCACTATACATTGAAAATTCTTTACTTCTCATGTGAAAACATCCATCCATGATTTTTGTTTCATAATATATTAAAATTGGCGTGCATTTAGAAGATATGACTTATATAACGAAACATAATCATTTTTGCAATAAAATACATGAAAACCATTACATGCAATATAATTCGTATTGAAAACATTTTAAACATAGATAGGTTTTGTTCATGGCATCATGTTACTCAACTCGATTCCTTTGAGTGGTTGATAAGCAACGTGTTCATAGTGTTAACATTCCGCATTTTAAACATAGATAGGTTTTGTTCATGGCATCATGTTACTTACCTCGATTCCTTTGAGTGGTTGCTAAGCAACGTGTTCCTACATTTAAGGACATAAAATGCGGAATGTTAACACTATGATCAACTAATATGAGAATAAAATGATTCTCTAGGCCTAGACCTCATGGAAATGGACCTAAGTCTCTATATAGGTTGGTTAAGGGGTTGAACACCCTTCTGATAACAATAACATGTCTTAAAGAAAAAAGATCTAAATTACCTAAAAATTGAACTGGCGTTCAAATGCTAAGGCATAGGTTCGTACCGTTCAAACGCTGGGTGTGGCATTCGAACGCTGGATGTACGCAGCAGCAGAAATGGTCACTTAAATTCATCAAACCTTCTCCAAACCCATCCCACTTCTTTCAAGGCTCCAAAAGCTCAAAGACTAACCCGATTTGGCTACTAACTCAAACTCAACTCTCAAAAGCAACTCAAATATGCTTGATCTAAAATGCAAAATTTTAAAAACCTTAATATGACATAAATTGGGGGTTTTGCAAACCCACCCAAATCACCCAAATCAAGTTTCAATACTTGATATTCAACCCAAATGAGACTCAAATGAGTCTCTAAACCAACATTCATTACATATATACACATATAT
>BRYE01000010.1:10448073-10465573 GCA_030159115.1 Actinidia arguta var. hypoleuca | reverse complement strand
TAGGCAATATTCTCTGCTTGCTTGATGCCACAAATTTACTATCGCTTCAGCTATCCAGGCTAACATGGGATCTACGTTGCCTCATATTTTGACCTTCTAGAGGTGGGAGGTTTGATCCTTTGGTCTTGTCCTCAAATGGACTCCCTTCTAACGCTTGGGATGACTTCATCAGTTTGTTATCAACAAGGATTTATGCCATTTTGACCAACTGATTTTGTAGGCATTTGATGGTTATGTCCTGGTTGTCTCCTCCCTCAAGGAATAACTGACCTAGTTTCTGCCTAGAGATGGCCTTGGCCATCCTCTAGGCACTAACCGGTAGTTTAATCCCCCTTTGGTTTCAGGTGTTTTAGGAGCATGAAGGGGATTCCTTTGGGTTTCTCGACTTTCAAAATGGTTGATGCTTTGTGATGCCATCGGAGCTGACCTTGCAAATGTCTATAATTAATTTTGCACAAACGACGCCAATTGTGGGGTGTGAGTTTGAGAGATGAGAGGAAAGAAATCTTGGAGAAATTGGAGTTGATCCTGCAATGATCCTACAATAGTACAGGTGGCTGTAATCAGTCACCAATCGACAGTAACAAGATCCTAGTTGTGGCATAGAAATAGTGAGATTAGCCACCGAAATTATTTTCGAGAAACAGCTTTCCAATGGTCAAGTTAGATGACCGAAAAACGTATGTAGAAAGAGAGAGTATATTCTCCTTAGGACTGAATTCGTGTACCTTTTATAAAAATATAGATTGGATTTAAATGGCACAACTTGACGCGTGCCTTGATGCGATAACTGTCGTGTCATTGGACAGGCTAAAGCTCGGTGCGTGCTCGAATGCGCTGATTGCTGTGCCAGTGAGTAGGCAACTGACCCAACCACACTCCTAAGGCCTGGCTGATAGCCTATCATTGTACTACCGACATCTCGATCCGGGCATGGGGTTGTGCAAGTTACCTTCTGTCCCCTCAAAACCCTCGGGATCGTCGTCGACTGTTGTCCCTCGTTCAAACTTTGGCACGATTACTCCTCCGAACTTTCTAAATAGCGATAACTCAGAAGTAATGGTAGTCTTAGCTCAGAAAGTGCATGTATACGGTAGTGTTTGCAGCGAGTTCCGGCGCAGAAGACCATTGAGTTTGCTTCATAGCAATGGCTTCGTTGAGGCGCTTGGCCTAGCAAGGCCAGAATCTGTTATTATATATTTTGTCCCCTTACAATTAGTATAACAATATTTAGGCATACTTGGGCGTCTATCATGCAAAAAAAAAATATTCTGAAATCTAAAAATGTGAAAATGAAAAAATGAGGTGCCTATTTAGATTTTTTGGGCTTACAAACCTGGGCAACAAGCAATAATAAAAAGATAACCAAAATTTACTAACATTTCTCGGTGACATTTTTCATTTTAAATTTGGGTAAAAAAATGGTAACTAAATTACATGTAAAAAAATATGGGAACAAGCATTAATATAAGATAAGCAATTTTTTTTTTTAATAAACTTGGAAACGATTAGTAACCAAGAAAAAAGAAAAAGAAAAAACTTGGGCACAAAACTGTTAGTGTTTTCTTCAAAATGAGGGTTATACTTGTACATAATAATTGGCCAAAATGGTGTTCATGCTTAATCCCCCACAAACGGGATATCAAATACCACACTCGTCCCGTTGTAGTCTATGGTGTCCTATGAAGATTATAATTATCCAACATGTTTGGCCCTAGAGGTGGAAATTGGACCGAGTTCAATTAGCCCGTCTGTAGCCTGTCCATTACTATAGCGAGTTGAGTTAGCCCGAACCGTTCAGGTATGCGTCCGGATAGAAGCCAAGTTTCAAACGGTCATGGGGTGGGCAGTCCCTCGAAGATCGACATGTCGAGAATCGAACTCGCGACCTCTTGTACCCGAGGTGAGAACCATACCACTGGATCAACCACTCATTCATATTTTAAAATTTTAGATTTTAATAATAAAACACATACATCCATGTGTTAGCATTCTACACATCCTCAACCATAATGGCTATTTTTGTATTTTTTAACTTTTTAGATATTTTTACCCCCAATAGCTATATAACGGCTACATTTGGGGGTAAAATATTAATTGGGTTATAAATGGCTAAAATACCATTCTACAACAATTATAAATGTCTAATTTTGGGGTATTTTAGTCAAATAAGCCCACACAAATTTCTTATAAATACATCTAATTCTCCATATTTCTTCTTCCATCTAACAATTCTCTACTACTCTCTCAATATTTTACAAATCTAAAAAATATTCAATTTTTCGAAAGTGTTGAAAAAAATCTCAATTACTCGATTGCTCGAATTTTTCAAGTGTTTGCAAAAGTGTTGAACCCCAATATTTCTAGCGCTTTGGGCTTGAGATATCTTAGTATCGTTATTTATTTTATTGTATCATTAGTATTTTAGTATTGAAATTTTACTTTTCAAAAAAATAGATTCTCATAATTACATTGTAAAAAGTTGGGAAGAGGCTGAAAGAAGATACGACGACAACCGACCTACTGCTGGAGACATACAGGTAATCCACAGCGGGTTTGGATCGGGAGGTAGCTCGAATTCGTCCAGAAAAAGACATGCCAGAAGTGCTGATAGACCGTCCAAAGTTTTTAATCTCTCATCGCCAATGACCGATATTCCCCCACCAATCACCTTCAATAATGACGACTTGCGAGGTCTACACTTGCCTCATGACGACGCCTTGGTCGTTTCAGCCATCATCGCCAATTTTACCGTCCAAAGAATCTTGGTCGATAATGTTAGTTCGGCTGACATCCTATTCATATCGACGTTTGACAAGATGAAAATAGGGCTTGATAAATTACATCCCTTCCTGACACCTTTGGTGGGATTCGAAGGAAATGTGACTCATCCGCTAGGATGGGTTAAGCTGCCTGTTACTTTGGGAGTAAAACCTCGCAAAACTACCGTTTGGCAGGACTTCATCGTGGTAGATTGCCCTTCCCCCTATAATGCCATTTTAGGTCGCCCGACTCTGAGCGGGACTAGGGCGATCACCTCGACATACCACCTAAAAATGAAGTTTCCCACTTCAGCAGGCGTGGGTGAGGTGCGAGGCGACCAGAAAGTGGCCAGACAATGTTTTATCTCGGCTATGAAGATCGAAACCTCCCCAGCACCGAATACCCAATAGCAATTACCGACCAACGATGGCGAGATGGAATCTCTGAGGAACGAGGTGGAATAGGTCGTCTTGATGGATCTCCAAGAAACCGAAAACACCAAACCCCTTGAAGAGACTACCCCGATCTCCATACATCCGGAACATCCTGATCGCCACATTATGATCAAAACAGAACTTACCAACGAATTGCACAGTGCTTTAGTGGAATTCTTAAAAAGAAACTTTGATATTTTTGCCTGGTCACAAGGCGACGTCCCGGGTATTGATCCCTAAGTCGCCATGCATAAGTTACATACCAATCCAGGAAATCCTCCAGTTTGCCAGAAGAGAAGGAAATTCGCCCCGAGCGACTGAGAGTTATTGATGAGGAGGTTACCAAACTCATAAAAGCTAAGGTTATCAAGGAAGCCATTACCAGGAATGGTTGGCCAATGTCGTCGTCGCCCCTAAAAAGGGGGAGAAGTGGAGAGTATGCATTGACTATACTTATCTCAACAAGGCGTGCCCAAAAGACAGTTTTTCGCTGCCAAAAATTGATTTAATAGTTGACGCCACATCTAAGCACGAGCTTCTTAGCTTCATGGATGCCTTCTCGGAATATCACCAGATCAAGATGTTTCCCCCTGACATAGAAAAAATCTCATTTATCACGGAACGAGGATTGTATTGCTACAAGGTCATGCCATTTGATCTCAAAAATGCTGGGGCTACATATCAAAGATTGGTGAACAAGATATTCAAAGAGCTGATTGGAAAGACCATGGAAGTATATATAGACGACATGCTCGTCAAGAGCCTCGAAGTAAACAACCACATCGCCCACCTTGAAGAAGCTTTTGACATTCTAAGAAAACACCGGATGATGTTAAATCCTTCCAAATGCATTTTTGGCGTTTCATCCGGAAAATTCTTAGGGTTCTTGATAACCAAACGAGGGATTGAAGCATACCCGGATCAGATTCAGGCTCTACCCAGAATGAGCTCGCCCAGAAATGCCCATGAGGTTTAGCAGTTAACTAGGCGAATTGCTGCCCTCAACCAGTTTGTTTCCAAATCAGCGAACAGATATTTATAATTCTTCAAAATCCTAAGAAAAAATTAAAATTTCCAGTGGACAGAAGAATCAGAGGAAGCGTTTCAACAGCTCAGAAAGTATCTGGGATTACCTCCTCTATTGGTGGTGCCGACCACGGGCGAAGAACTGTTCGTATACCTCTCCATTTCGCCCACAGCAGTAAGTGTCGTGCTCATCTGAGAAATGGACCGTGTCCAGAAACTGGTGTATTATGTTAGTAAGGTCTTGATGGGTGCTGAAAACAGATACATAATGATTGAGAAGCTCGCCTACGCCCTTCTGATCGTCACCAGAAAACTTTGCCATATTTTCAAGCCCATCCCATCACCGTGCTGACTGATCAATCGTTAAAGTAGATTCTCCAACGACTAGATACCTCGGGGAGACTCCTGAAATGGTCCATTGAGTTAAGCAAATTCCATATTGACTACAAACTAAGGACGACAATAAAAGCCCAAGCTTTAGCCGACTTCGTGGCTGAATCCACTCATGAGACCGATCTAGAAGTCCTTGAGAAAATGGAGATTCCAAACTTAGACAAGAACCTCGGCAGCTCGGAAAAGGACCTTAGCAGCTCGGGCGAAGAGCTTGAGAAATGGAAGTTGTTTGTAGATGGGTCTTCCAATCAATACGGATGTGGTGCAGGACTTGTTCTCCAAACCCCGGCAGGTGAACAGATGGAATATGTTATACGGATTGGGTTTAAAGTCACCAACAACGAAGCCGAGTACGAAGCACTCCTCGTCGGATTACGGGTCGCCACCAGATTGGGAGTCAAATCAATTGATGCTTACAGTGATTCACAACTAGTGGCAAACTAAGTTCAGGGAGATTATCTTGCTAGGGACGTACGGATGGCAGCTTATTTAGAAGTCAAAAGCTTAACTCAGAAAATCAAAAGTTTCACAATTCAACAGATCCCCAGAGAAGAAAACAGAAAAGCTGATGCCCTAGCCAATCTTGCTTCAACTTTTGATTTCATATCAGACAGAAGTATACCCCTAGAATTTCTGTCCAAGCCAAGTATTGAGGTCGCCAAACCCGTCTGTACAACGGAAATGGACCCGACATGGATGGATGAGATCGTCACCTACCTTCAGAACGGCACACTACCAACAGATAAACTTCAAGCTCGCCGAATCCGCTACAGATTTGCAAAGTTTTGCCTGCTTCATGGGATTTTATATAAACGATCTTTCTCTGGTCCTCTTCTAAGATGTCTCCGACCTGACGAAGCCAACTATGTGATGAGAGAAATCCATGAGGGCATCTTCGGAAATCATTCAGGGGTGAGGTCACTGGTACGGAAGGCAATTTGCCAAGGCTACTTCAGGCCCCAAATAGGGCAAGATGCAGCAACGTACACCAGGGAATGCGACAAATGCCAGAGATTCACACCATCTAACCACCTTCTCCATACTAATATGGTGCCAATTACCAGCCCATGGCCATTCGCCCAATGGGAGATCGACATACTGGGACCTTTGCCTCAAGCTCCATTATAGAGAAAGTTCTTGATCGTTGCCATTGATTACTTCACAAAATGGGTGGAAGCTGAATCGTTAGCCAAAATCACCGAGAAGAATACGAAGAATTTTGTTTGGAAGGGTATCATCGTTTGCCGGTTTGGCATTTCCAAAGTTCTCATCTCGGACAATGCCAGGCAATTCGACAACGATAGATTCAGGCAATTCTGCTCGAACCTCGCCATATCACATCATTTCTCCTCGCTTGGTCACCCTCAATTCAATGGCCAAGTGGAGGTTACTAACAGAACCATCCTGAGAAATTTGAAAACGAGATTGGAGAAATTCAAAGGAGAGTGGGTAGAAAACCTGCCGAGCATATTATGGGCATATCACACGACTAGCAGGATTTCTACTGGCGAAACGCCTTACTCCATGATTTACGGAACTAAATCAGTGATACCCGTCGAAATCGGAATGCCGAGTTTTAGGACTTCAAACTACGACAAAGAGAGCAACGATGGCGAGCTAATACTCAAACTCGACCTCCTTGATGAGAAACGGGAATAAGAAGGTATACGCCAAGCAGCTTATAAACATCAAGTCGCCAAGTATTTCAATCAGAGAGTCAAACACAGGTCATTCTTACCTGGCAACCTAGTTCTACAAAAAGTTACCCTATCAACTAAAGAGCCTAATGTAGGGAAGCTTGGCCCAATATGGGAAGGCCATTATAAGGTCATCAAGGTATCTAGACCAGGGACTTATTGGCTAGAAGATATGAACGAAAAAGCACTCCCCCATCCTTGGAACGCTGAGCATTTGAAAAAATATTTCCAATGACGTTCAGTCAGCTCGCCTGTGCAAAATAATTATAACGATTCCCAGATTATATTATTTCAAGTAGTAAAACTTCTCTAGTTTATTTCAATCATCGCCAAATCAAGATCGCCAGTTCACTGTAAAATGACAGAGGCATCTTGATCGCCAAATCAAGGTCGCCAGTTCATTGTAAAATGACGGAGGCATCTTGATCGCCAATTCAAGATCGCCAGTTCATTGTAAAATGGAGGCATCTTGATCGCCAAATTAAGGTCGCCAGTTCATTGTAAAATGACGGAGGCATCTTGATCGCCAAATCAAGGTCGCCAGTTCATTGTAAAATGACGGAGGCATCTTGATCTCTAAATCAAGGTCGCCAATTCATTGTAGAATGACGGAGGCATCTTGATCGCCAAATCAAAATCGCCAGTTCATTGTAAAATGATGGAGGCATCTTGATCGCCAATTCAAGATTGCCAGTTCATTATAAAATAGAGGCATCTTTATCGCCAAATCAAGATTGTCAGTTCATTGTAAGATGGAGGCATCTTGATCGCCAATTCAAGATCGACAGTTCATTGTAAAATGGAGGCATCTTGATCGCCAAATCAAGATCGCCAGTTCATTGTAAAATGGAGGCATCTTGATCGCCAAATCAAGATCGCCAGTTCATTGTAAAATGACCGAGGCATCTTGGTCGCCAAATCAAGATTGCCAATTCATTGTAAGATGGAGGCATCTTGATCGTCAATTCAAGATCGTCAGTTCATTATAAAATGACGGAGGCATCTTGATCGCCAAATCAAGATTGCCAATTCATTGTAAGATGGAGGCATCTTGATCGTCAGTTCATTGTAAAATGGAGGCATCTTGATCGCCAAATCAAGATCGCCAGTTCATTGTAAAATGGAGGCATCTTGATCGCCAATTCAAGAATGCCAATTCATTGTAAATTCAAGAATGCCAATTCATTGTAAATTGACGGGGGCATCTTGATCGCCAAATCAAGATTGTCGGTTCATTGTAAAATGAGGCATCTTGATCGCCTATCCAAGGTCGCCAATATTGAAAAATAGCGGAAATTTGAAAACTAAGTACACCAGAAGTGGTTCACATCGCCAAAATTGTCAAAGTTAAAGTAATATTCATTTAACGCGATATTACAAAGAAAAAGAAATCATTACATTCAAATTACATTATAAAGGGGGAGGGTTGCCGTCGCCTTGAGGATTTGCGTCGCCCTGAGGATTCGCATCTCCTTTTTCAATAGTTTCCTCACCTCCCTCCCCTTCTTCCTCGTCCTCTTCGGCAAGCAGGTCAAGATCGAGACGCATTTCTTCCAAGTCTATGGCAAGGTCGGGATAATGGTGGCGAAGCTGTCGTTTGCAGAAATCAAACCCTTCGCCAAAATACTTCGAGGAAGCACTTTGAACAGCCTCAGATAAATCCGGCGAGGATTTAAATTCCTCAACAGCCAGTTTTTCAGAGCAGTCAACTCTTTCCCTCATATCCGCAATCAGAATCCCAGCCTTTCCCAAACTATCGGAGAGGGTGTCCCTTTCATCCTTTAGTTTGGCAAACTCGTCGCCGACCTGTTGCTCCTGAGCTCACGCCTCGTCCAGTTGCTACTCCAGATCGGCGGATAGCTTCTGAAGACGGGAAACTTCAGTATCCAAAGAGGCAACTCGCCCCTGTTGAAGGGATGCCTCCTCGATGGTCTCCCTACTTTTTATCGCCAACGAAGATCCGAACACAAGTGACTACTACAAACAAATCTAATCAGATCAACCCGAGCATGTTTAATAAGGATAAAACAAATAGAAATTAGTATCAAAATAATACCTGGCCGAGAGCCTGAAAAAACTTTGAAATAGTCTGGTCCAAAGAGAGTTGCCCCACCTTTTCTTGATCTGTAGGAGGGATTACTCCTCGGAGGATCTTCTCTGCCACAGAAGGGCTCCCCAGCATGGAGGTCCTTGGACCAAGGGCAATACCCAATAAGGGCGAGCTCCCCTCCTTGGGTCTAGAAGAGGTGGCCCCAGGATGGCCTGCCGAACCAGACTTCCCTTTGGGTTCAGGAGTGGGGGCTTCCCCTTTGCCTTTGGAATCATCCCCAGACTTCGCCTCCTTGCTCAGCGAGGTGGGAGGTTCTTCCATCGAGCGCTTCTCGCCAATTACCACTCCCTTAACAAGAGCGGATTTTTTAGCCGAGCTCTCGCCTCTGGCTTTCTTCACCCTCTCGCCGAGCTTCTTCAGGCTAATCTTCTTTGACATAGCTGCAAAAATATATATATATATATATATATATATATATATATATATATATATATCAGACATGTAAAGAATAACCAACAAGAATAGTAAGAATTTATACCATCCGATTTAAGCTCGGTGGGTAGCTCGGAATCCGACCAGGATTCCGATGTCGAGTCTGAGCTCGATCCCAAAGCCGAACAAAATTCTAAGATAGGGTCTCGAATTTTTTCCCCCGACCATCTTAACAAAGTCAGGTCGGGAATATGAGGTACAATCCTCCTCAATTCCTTCCTAACAGTCCTTAGGTATTCTATTGAGTCCTCTCGGGGGTGGCCGCCTTGAAGGTATTCACCACGGGAAGAGCGGGACTCACCCGCTTCACCCGACGTCGATGACGCGCGTGGATGCTCGCCCTCCATCCCTGATGCCATAGAACTAGGAGAGCAGAAAACCCGACGAAATTCCTTGGTTTTAAGAAGCATGGGGACCATGTTGCGCCCATGTTCCGCCACCGATTGTGAAATTTTGTTAAAAAATTCATGCTCGTATGCGAGCAACGTGGGCAGATCGTTGCAGCGTTTATCTGAAAAGATACCCATGTTAATCCCAATCTTATTAATAAATATACCAAAATTATTGACAAAATAAAAACCGACCTGGAATGTTCCATGACCTCGGAACCCGTGGTACTCCCTCCTGAGGTTCCTCGTCAAAGAGCTCCCAGCTATCCCCAGAGGCGAAGAAGAATTTGGTTTTCCACCCCTTCACGTTGCTGGGGTATCCTCCGATGATGGTTCTCTTATACCTCGCCTTTAAGTAAAGCCACCCTTGGTCCGGTTTAGGGTTATTATTAAGAAAAAAAAAATTCCTAAACTTGGAAAGAGTCATTGAATATTTATAAACTCGCCACAACGACAAAGCGCCATCGATACTACGCCACGCGTTGGGGATGAGTTGAGCGAGACAGATCTTATAAAACAGCAAAATTAACCTAACTATTGAAGGAATGGGAAAACGAAGACCCATAGGAAAGGCGGTCTCGTAGAAGGCTACCTCGCTAGGGCGGGTAGAAAGAATGGTTTCATTCTCCTCGGGAAGTCTGAGCTGTACGCCCTAAGGGAAGGAATAAATCTCCCTAAGCAAGTCTAGCTCCTCGGGAGTCATGACGTTATGTTCTTTTTCTACAAAAGGGTGAACATCACCTAAAGGGGCGACCTCAGGAATGGATGGGTCTTCCATTGGCGATCTGGGAGATTGTCTAACTTCGTCAGTAATATATGACGAACCTTTTCCTAGATGGTCGGATACCCACGAGGGCAAAGAATCCAAATCTGATGGACTCACCTTAGACCTATGGGACATAAAACTAAAAAAAGAGAACGAAGGCTTGGTTACTTACTGTGCTAGGAAACGAAAGGCGACCACAGGCAGAGGCGAGGAGAAACTCGAAGTAGGAAGGGCGACCACAAATGAAAACGAGGAAAGCAAGTGATATTGGCTTGGCAGAAAATGATGTAAATGAATAGGTGGGACCCCTTATATATAGGAAAAAATGACGGATGAGATCCACCTGCGTCAACGGTCCAGATGAGGCGACCTTTTGAAATTCGAGCCCAACACCGCCTATCCTGCCAAAATTCATCATTATGGTGTTGCCTTTTTCACTCAAACTTCCCTATAAAAATTAATACCCTAGTACACGTGTCCAACCGAGAGAAGAGATGCATTTAATGCGCGCCCACATGGGTCCATAACTTTTAATGCTTTTACTCAAAGGTCCTGAATGTCTCGGCACTTTGAGTAGGGGGGCTACTGATGTGGGATAATTCGGACAAGTCCTGAATCTAACATATTCCGAGCAAGGCACGTCGCCCTAGTGTTCCGAACACACCTTCCTGGTCGCCTCGTATTATTAAGATTAGGCTCCACTTTTAGAATGGTTATTCCAGATCGCCATTGGGCGAGGTGGTTCAACTCGCCCGAGGCAAAAACGTCTCCACAGACTTGATTCTCCAAATAACTCCATCTCTACTAGAAGTCTGTTGTCACAATACTACTACTCCGTTACTCCTCTGCCCAATTGGAGTCCTCTATGAAGAGTTTCACCTCTACAAGAGAACTGCCCCCAATATACTCCAGCTCCATCGCAACACCTGAGAATACGGATTACCCACCAGATGACACCCTCATATTAGTCTTCAGATTTTATTGGGATATCCTCCCATGCTTATCCTTCCGAGGAACTCGCCATGATTCACTGACACGGCTCAGTACTCCATCTATATAAAGACCGCTCCCCCACAACGAAAAGGTACGCTCAACACAGGCACCATACGCACTTATTATTGTGCTCGCCCACATTGCCTATAATTATTTCTTGATCGCCTTGGTCTGATTCATACGCCGAAGGGATTTTGAGCGGCCTCGCCCCGGCCAATTACTTTTGCTCATTGCTGTGCAGGTCGTCTAGCTTTAGCCGAGGTCCAACGCCGAAACTGAGAAGCAATTCTGACTGTTGGTTGCTCTCCCAAATTTTTACCGCAACAGATGTAATAAAGAATGTACTACGTACAGCTTTTGAAAATGGGCAAGCGTGCTCGGCGTACACTTGGAAAAATATAATCGAGAATCAGTAGCTCATTGTTTTTTATTTTGGCTTTTATGAACGTGAGTGTTGTGCACGTTACACACGAGCGCATCACAAATAATTTTTTATTCACAAAGGACAAACTTATAGAAAATGATAATGACGTCATGAGTTATCACGTCAGTATCATTAAATTTAATTAAAATTAAAAATTAAAAATATTTTATTTTAATTAATTATTTTTTTAATATTAACTCTATCAATCTTTTTATTTTAATAAAATATTGTTTTTTATTATTTATTCATTTTTATTTTTTTGTTTCTTTTTCAACTATTATATTTTTAAATTGGTCACATTATTTTAACGGTGATATTTTTTAAAAAATATTTTTTTTAAATTGTCATATTTTTAAATGGTGAATTTTTCTAAAAATAAATTTTTGAAACAATCATATTTTTTTAACAGTTATATTTATAAATGGTCATACTTTTAGGTGGCCTTGCAAAAAGATGTTATGTGACTTTTAATTGAACCACATATGGATGAAAGAAAAAGCAAGTTTAAGAAGTTTATTGATGAAGGATTTAAAAGAGATATTTTATTAAAAATGTAGAGGTGCAAAATGTAATATATGTTGTAAATAGCATTTGAACCGCTCCTAGTCAACTGTAGCAAATATATTTCTTAAGGCTATCTATACCTATTATATACTAAGTAAAATGTTATTTTTTAAAACATTTAAAAACCTTTCCATTTTTCTCTATCATACATGGTATTTTCTCAATATTTTTTTTTATCATTTAATTTTATAGACATTTTACTAAAATAAACTATAAATTAAAGATTCCTTTAGAAAAAAAATCTTCTCTAAGAAAAGTAATACCAAATAAAAAATAAAAAATAAAAAATAAAAACAAAAATAATCCCTAAATCCCCACGGAATAATTACAATTTCCTTTCAGAAATCTCTATATTGAGAAAAATAACTCTATAGTAAAACCGAATAAATAAATAAAATAAAAATAAAACTACTAGATCCCTACAAAATATTCAGGTCTTACAGAATAAGCATTCTCTTCAATCCAATCAACAATCAGGTCCTATTGTTTTCATTTCAGGTTTAAAAATAAGTAGCTATTTCTTCTCAATTTTGCAATGTTTTTTTCAATTGAACAAAAATGATGTGAATAAAATTATGGAGTAAATTTGTAATATTTTCGGGATTTAATAGTCTTCTAAAAATTTAATTTAAAGTTTTTAAAATAATTAAATTTACAAATTCAATTAAAAGATAAATAAAAATATTTTTTTGATTAAAATTGGTAAAATAACTAAAAAAATAATCTGCGTTTGGCTCTTTAGTAGATAGGGTAACTTTTCGTAGGACTAGGTCGCCAGGTAAGAATGACCTGTATCTGACTCTCTGATTATAATATTTGGCGACCTGATGTTTATAAGCTGCTTGGCGTATGCTTGCTTGTTCCTGTTTTTCATCAAGGAGGTCGAGGTTGAGTCTTAGCTCGCCTTCATTATTATCTTTGTCAAAATTTGATGTTCTAAAACTCGGCATTTCGATCTCAATGGGTATCACTGATTCAGTTCCGTAAACTATGGAGTAAGGCATTTCACCAGTAGGAATCCTGCTAGTCGTGTGATATGCCCACAATATGCTCGGCAGGTCTTCTACCCATTCACCTTTGGATCTCTCCAATCTCGTTTTCAAATTTCTCAGGATGGTTCTATTAGTAACCTCGACTTAGCCATTGGCTTGGGGGTGACTAGGCGAGGAGAAATGATGTGATATGACAAGATTCGAACAAAATTGTCTGAATCCATCGTTGTCGAATTGCCTGGCGTTGTCCGAGATGAGAACCTTGGGAATTCCAAATCGGTAGACGATACTTTTACACATAAAATTTCTTGTATTCTTCTCGGTGATTTTGGCTAGTGGTTCGGCTTCCACCCGTTCGGTGAAGTAATCAATGGCGACGATCAAGAACTTTTTCTGCAATGGAGCTTGAGGCAAAGGTCCCAGTATGTCAATCTCCCATTGGGCAAATGGCCATGGGCTGGTAATTGGCACCATATCAGTATGGGGGAGGTGGTTAGATGGTACAAATCTCTGGCACTTGTCGCACTCTCTGGTGTATGTTGTTGCATCATGTTCCATTTAGGGCCAGAAGTAGCCTTGGCGAATTGCTTTTCGTACTAGTGACCTCGCTCCTGAATGATTTTCGCAGATGCCCTCATGAATTTCCCTCATCATATAATTGGCTTCATCAGGTCAGAGACATCTTAGGAGAGGATCTGATAAAGATCATTTGTACAAAATCCCATGAAGTAGGCAGAACCTCACAGATCTATATCGGATTCGGCGAGTTTGAAGTTTGTCTGTTAGTAGTGTGCCATTCTGGAGGTATGCAATGATCTCATCCATCCATGTTGGGTCTGTTTCCGTTGGATAGACAGGTTTGGTGATCTCAATACTTGATTTGGACAAGAATTCCAGAGGTATACTTCTGTCTAATATGAAATCAAAAGTCGAGGCAAGATTGGCAAGGGCGTCAACTTTTTTGTTCTCATCTCTGAGGATCTGTTGAATGGTGAAACTTTTGATTTTTTGAGTTAAGCATTTGACTTCATCTAAATAAGCTGTCATCCGTGCATCCCTGGCGAGGTAGTCTCCCTGAACTTGGTTTGCCACTAGTTGTGAATCACTATAAGTGTCTATTGACTTTACTCCCAATCTGGTGGTGACCCGTAATCTGGCGAGAAATGCTTCATACTCGGCTTCGTTGTTGGTGACTTTAAATCCAATCCGTATAGCATATTCCATCTGTTCCCCTTACCGGGGTTTGGAGAACAAGCCCTGCACCACATCCGTGTTGATTTGAACACCCATCTACAAATAACTTCCACTTCTCAAGCTCTTCGTTTGAGCTGTCAAGGTTCTCGTCCGAGTTTGGAATCTCTTTCTCCGAGAGGACTTTCAGGTCGGTTTCATGAGTGGATTCAGCCACGAAGTCGGCTAAGGCTTGGGCTTTTATTGTCGTTTGGTTTGTAGTCAAAATGAAATTTGCTGAACTCGATAGATCATTTCAGAAGTCTCCCCGAGATGTCTGGTCGTTGGAGAATTTGTTTAAAAGTTGGTCAGTCAGCACGGTGATAGGATGGGATTGAAAATAATTTTGAAGCTTTCTCGCGGCAATCAGAAAGGCATAAGCGAGCTTCTCTATCATTATGTATCTATTCTCAGCACCCATCAAGACCTTACTAACATAATATACTGGTTTTTGAACTCGGTCCACCTCTCGGATGAGCACAACACTCACTGTAGCTGGCAAAATGGATAGGTACACAAATAGTTCTTCGCCCGTGGTCGGTACCACAAGCAAGGGAGGTGATCCCAGATACTTTTTGAGTTGTTGAAATGCTCCTTCCGATTCTTCTGTCCACTGAAAATTTTGATTTTTTCTTAGAATTTTAAAGAATGGCAAACATTTGTCCACTTACTTGGAAACAAATCGGTTGAGGGCGGCAATTCACCCAGTTAACTGCTAAACTTCATGAATATTTCTAGGCGAGCTCATTCTGAGTAGAGCCTGAATCTAATCTGGGTTTGCTTCAATCTCTCGTTTTGTTACCAAGAACCCTAAGAATTTTTTGGACGATATGCCAAAAATACATTTGGAAGGATTTAGCATCATCCGGTGTTTCCTCAGAATGTTAAAAGCTTATTCAAGGTGGGCGATGTGGTTATCTGCTTTGAGGCTCTTGACGAGCATGTCGTCTATGTATACTTCCATGGTTTTTTCAATCAGCTCCTTGAACATCTTGTTCACTAATCTTTGATATGTAGTCCCAGTATTTTTTAGACGAAATGGCATGACCTTGTAGAAATACAATCCTCATTCCATGATAAATGAAGTCTTTTCTATGTCAGGGGAGAACATCTTGATCTGGTAATATCCTGAGAAGGCATTCATGAAACTAAGAAGCTCATGCTTAGATGTGGCATCGACTATTAAATAAATTTTTGGCAGAGGAAACTGTCTTTTGGGCACGCCTTATTGAGATCAATGAAGTCAACGTATACTCTCCACTTCCCCCCTTTTTAGGGGCGACGACGACATTGGCTAGCCATTTCGGGTAATGGGCTTCCTTGATAACCTTAGCCTTGACGAGTTTGGTCACCTCTTTTTAAATAACTTTTAGAAGCTCGGGGGCAAATTTTCTTCTCTTCTGGAGAACTGGAGGATGTCCGGGATTGGTATATAACTTATGCATGGCAACTTGGGGATTAATACCCGGGATGTCACCCTGTGACCAAGCAAAAATATCAAAGTTTCTTTTCAAGAATTCCACTAAAGCACAACATAATTCGTTGGTAAGTTCAGTTCCGATCATAACGTGGCGATCAGGATATTCCAGGTGTATGGAGATCGAGGTAGTCTCTTCGAGGGGTTTGGTGTTTTCGATTTTTCGGGGATCCATCAAGACAACCTGTTCCATCTCGTCCCTTAGAAGTTCCATCTCGCAATCATTGGTCGGTAATTGCTATTGGGTATTCGGAGCTGGAGAGGTTTCAATCTTCATAGTTGAAATAAAACATTATCTGGTCACTTTCTGGTCATCCCTTACCTCGCCCACCCTCGCTGAATTGGGAAACTTCATTTTTAGGTAGTAGGTTGAGGTGATCGCCTTAGTCCCGCCTAGAGTTGGGTGAATAGCATTGTAGGGGGAAGGGCAATCTACTACGATGAAGTCTTGCCAAACGGTGGTTTAGCGAGGCTCTGTTCCCAAAGTTACTGACAATTTAACCCATCCGAGCGGATGAGTCACATTTCCTTCGAAGCCCACCAAAGGTGTAAGGAAGGGGTGCAATTTATCGAGCCCTATCTTCATCTTATCGAATGCCGACATGAATAGGATGTTAGCCGAACTACCATTACAACCAAAATTCTTTGGACAGTAAAATTGGCGATGATGGCTAAAACGACCAAGCCATCGTCATGAGGTAAGTAGAGACCTCTCAAATCATCATTGTTGAAGGTGATTGGTGGGTGAACATCGGCCATTAGCGAGGAAAGGTTATATATTTCTTCGGACACCCTACCAGCACTTTTGGCATGCCTTTTCCTGGACGAATTCGAGCTTCCTCTAGATCCAAATCCGCCGTGGATTACTTGTATATCTCCAGTAGTAGGTCGGTTGTCACTGTATCTTCTTTCTGGTGAATTGGGAGGAGAGCGATCACTGACATACTTTCTCAAATATCCTCGTTTAATAAGGTTGGTTATTTGCTCCTTCAAGTGAAAGCAGTCTTCTGTGTTGTGGCTATGGTCTCGGTGGAACTCGCAATACTTGTTCTTATTTCTCTTTCGGGGATCAGTTTTAATTTTCGAGGGCCACTTGACGACCTCTTCGTGCTTAATTTATGTAAGAACTTGGGCAATAGGATCATTGAGCGGGGTAACACCAATTCTGTGCGGCGAGGTGGGGTACGAGATCGCCTTTCATTCGTCCATCTTGAGTCTTGATTAGGCTTCTTGTTCCTTGGTTCATCGTCCCTGTAATCAGATTACCTTGTATCAGGCTCTTTTCTTTTATGGTCATCTTTTCCTCTTCGCCTTCGTTTGGCCTCGGCCAGTTCCTTCGCGGCGATGTACTTATTAGCTTTACTTTGGAGAACGGACAACGTCTCTAGAATATTTTTGGACAAAGAGTCGAATAAGGGACCTGAGCGAAGTCCTTCCATCATTGCCATGACGACTACTTTGTTACTTGGATCTTCAACTTCCAATATGGTTTGGTTAAATTGTTTCACATAATCCTTCAAGTTCTCTGTTTCCTTTTGGTGAATGGTGAAAAGGTGGAATGCATTTTTTTGCCTGATCCTACAGCTCATGAAATTGGCAACGAAAAGCCTACTCAGATCGCCAAATGAATTGATGCTTCCAGGCAATAACTTCCGAAACCACGACCTCGCTGACCCCTTAAGCGTATCGGAGAAAGCCTTGCACATGATTTCGTTAGAGTACCCTTGGAGATACATCAAATTCTTGTATGAATCCAGGTGATCCATTAGGTATGTTTTCCCCTCGTAGACCCCGAGCTGAGTAGGTAATT
>BRYE01000010.1:10430573-10435573 GCA_030159115.1 Actinidia arguta var. hypoleuca | reverse complement strand
AGCCCATCCCATTCCCGTGCTGACTGATCAACCGTTAAAATAGATTCTCCAACGACCAGATACCTCGGGGAGACTCCTAAAATGGTCCATTAAGTTAAGTGAATTCCATATTGACTACAAACCGAGGACGGCGATAAAAGCCCAAGCTTTAGCTGACTTCATGGCTGAATCCACTCACGAGACCGACCTAGAAGTCCTCTCGGAGGCAAAAATTCCAAACTTAGCAAAGAACCTCGACAGCTCGGAAAACAACCTTGACAGCTCGGGGGAAGAGCTTGAGAAATTGAACTTGTTTGTAGATGGGTCTTAAAATCAACATGGATGCGGTGCAGGGCTTATTCTCCAAATCCCGACAGGTGAACATATAGAATATGCTATACGGATTGGGTTTAAAGTCACCAACAACGAAGCTGAGTACAAAGCACTCCTTGCTAGATTACGGGTCGCCACAAGATTGGGAGTCCAAACAATTGATGTATACAGCGATTCTCAACTAGTGGCCAACCAAGTTCAGGGAGATTACCTCGCCAGGGACATACGGATGGCAGCTTATTTAGATGAAGTCAAATGCTTAACTCAGAAGATCAAAAAGTTCACCATTCAACAGATCCCCAGAGAAGAAAATAGAAAAGCGGATGCTTTAGCCAATCTTGCTTCAATTTTTGATTTCATATCAGACAAAAATATACCCCTGGAATTTCTATCCAAACCAAGTATTGAGGTCGCCAAACCCGCCTGTACAACGGAAACAAACCCAACATGGATGGATGAGATTGTCACCTACCTTTAGAACGACACACTACCAACAGATAAACTTTAAGCTCGCCGAATCCGCTATAGATCTGCAAGGTTCTGCCTGCTTCATGGAATTTTATATAAACGATCTTTCTCTAGTCCTTTCCTAAGATGTCTCCGACCTGACGAAGCCAATTATGTAATGAGGGAAATCCACGAGGGCATTTGTGGAAATCATTCAGGGGCGAGATCACTGGTATGAAAGGCGATTCGCCAAGGCTACTTCTGGCCCCAGATGGGACAAGATGCAACAAAATACACCAGGAAATACAACAAATGCCAAAGGTTCGCACCATCTAACCACCTTTCCCATACTGATATGGTGCCAATTACCAGCCCATGGCCATTCGCCCAATGGGGGATCGACATACTGGGACCTTTTCCCTAAGCTCCATTACAGAGGAAGTTCTTGATCGTTGCTATTGATTACTTCACAAAATGGGTGGAAGCTGAACCGTTAGCCAAAATCACCGAAAAGAATACGAAGAATTTTGTTTGGAAGGGTATCATCTGCTGGTTTGGAATTCCCAAAGTTCTCATCTCGGACAACGCCAGGCAATTCGACAACGATGGATTCAGGAAATTCTGCTCGAACCTCGCCATATCACATCATTTCTCCTCGCCTGGTCACCCTCAAGCCAATGGCCAAGTAGAGGTCACTAACAGAACCATCCTAAGAAATTTGAAAATAAGATTGGAAAAATCCAAAGGAGAGTGGTTAGAAGACCTGCTGAGCATATTATGGGCATATCACACGACTAGCAGGATTCCTACTGGTGAAACGCCTTATTCCATGGTTTACGGAACTAAATCAGTGATACCCGTCTAAATCGGAATGCCTAGTTTTAGGACTTCAAACTTTGACAGGGATAACAATGAAGGCGAGTTGAGACTCAACCTCAACCTCCTTGATGAAAAACGGGAACAAGCAAGCATACGCCAAGCAGCTTACAAACATCAAGTCACCAAATATTTCAATCAGAGAGTCAAACACAGGTCATTCTTATCTGGCGACCTAGTTCTACGAAAAGTTACCCTATCAACTAAAGAGCCTAATGTAGGGAAGCTTGGCCCAACATGGGAAGGCCCTTATAAGGTCATCAAGGTATCTAGACCAGGGACTTATTGGCTAGAAGATATGAACGGCAAGACACTCCCCCATCCTTGGAACGCTGAGCATTTGAAAAAATACTTCCAATGACGATCAGTCAACTCGCCTAGGCAAAATAATTATAACGATTCCCAGATTATATTTCAAGTAATAAAACTTCTCCAGTTTATTTTAGTCATCGCCAATTCCAGGATAGTGATCGCCAAATCAAGATTGCCAGTTCAGCAAAAGAAGGAGGCATCTTGATCGCCTATTCAGGATTGCCAGTTCATTGAAAAATGACAGAGGCATCTTGATCGCCTATTTAAGATTGCCAGATCATTGAAAAATAACGGAGGCATCTTGGTCGCCTATTCAAGATCGCCAGTTCATCGAAAGATGACGGAGGCATCTTGTTCGCCTATCCAAGAATGCCAGTTCATTGAAAAATGACAGAGGCATCTTGCTCGCCTAATCAAGATCGCCAGATCATTGAAAAATGACGGAGGCATCTTGGTCGCCTATTCAAGATAGCCAGTCCATCGAAAGATAACAGAGGCATCTTGTTCGCCTATCCAAGAATGCCAGTTCATTGAAAAATGACGGAGGCATCTTGCTCGCCTAATCAAGATCACCAGTTCATTGAAAAATGGAGGCATCTTGGTCGCCTAATCAAGAATGCCAGTTCATTGAAAAATGACGGAGGCATCTTGCTCGCCTAATCAAGATTGCCAGTTCGTTGAAAAATGGAGGCATCTTGGTCGCCTAATCAAGAATGCCAGTTCATTGAAAAATGACGGAGGCATCTTGTTCGCCTAATCAAGATCGCCAGTTCATTAGAATAGAGGCATCTTGATCGTCTAGTCAAGATCGCCAGTAAAATGACGGCATCTTGATCGCCTATCCGAGTTCGCCAATATTGAAAAATAAAAATAATGCACCAAAGCCAAAAAGTGGTTCACATCACCAGAATTGCCAATAGCAAAGTAATATTCATTCAAATGCGGAATTACAAAGAAATCATAACATGTACATTCAAATTTAAATTACATTTATGATAAAGGGGGGTTGCCGTCGCCTTGAGGATCTGCGTCGCCCTGAGGATTCGCATCTTTTTTTTCAACTATTTCTTCCTCACCTCCCTCCCCTTCTTCCTCATCCTTTTCGGCAAGTAGGTCGAGATCAAGACGCATCTCCTCCAAGTCAATGGCCAGGTCGGGATGGTAGTGGCGGAGCTGTTGTTTGCAAAAATCAAATCCTTCGCTAAAATACTTTGAGGATGCACTTTCAACAGCCTCGGAGAAATCCGATGAGGATTTAAATTCCTCAACAACCAGTTTTCTAGAGCGGTCCATTCTTTCCCTCAGATCCGCAATCAGAATCCCTGCCTTTCCCAAACTATCAGAGAGGGTGTCCCTTTCATCCCTAAGTTTGGCAAACTCGTCACCAACCTGCTGTTCCCGAGCTCGCGCCTCGGCCAGTTGCTGCTCTAGATCGGTGGATAGCTTCTGAAGATGGGAGACTTCAGTGTCCAAAGAGGCAGCTCGCCCCTGTTGAAGGGATGCCTCCTCGATGGTCTCTTTGCTTTTTACCGCTAAAGAAGATCCGAACACAAGCGCCTGCTACTAACAAAACTAATCAGATCAAACTGAGCATGTTTAACTAAGAAAACAAATGGAAGTTAGTATCAAAATAATACCTAGCCGAGAGCCTGAAAAAACTTTGAAGCAGTCTGGTCCAGAGAGAGCTGCCCCACCTTTTATTGATCCGTGGGAGGGATTACTCCTCGGAGATTCTTCTCGGCCACGGAAGGGCTCCCCAGAATGGAGGCTCGTGGACCAAGAGCAGTACCCAATGAGGGCGAGCTCCCCTCCCCGAGTCTAGAAGAGGTGGCCCCAGGATGGCCTGCCGGACCAGACTTCTTTTTGGGTTCAGGGACGGGGCTTGCCTTTTGCCCTTGGAATCATCCCCAGACTTCGCCTTCTTGCTCGGCGAGGTGGGAGGTTCTTCCACCGGGCGCTTCTCGCCAATGACCATTCCCTTTATAGGAGCAGGAACAGATTTTTTAGAAGAATTCTCACCTCGAGCTTTCTCCACCCTCTCGCCGAGCTTCTTTAGGCTAATCCTCTTCGACATAGCTGCAAAAAGACAAAAAGATATATATTAGACATGTAAAAAATAATCAACAAGGATAGTAAGGATTTATACTATCCGATTTAAGCTCGGGGGTAGCTCGGAATCCGACCAGGATTTCGATGTCGAGTCCGAGCTCGATCCCAAAGCTGAACAAAATTCTAAGATAAGGTCTTGAATTTTTTCCCCTGACCATCATAATAAAGTTAGATCAGGAATATGAGGAACAACCCTCCTCAGTTCCTTCCTAACGGTCCCTAGGTATTCTATTGAGTCCTCTCGGGGGTGGCCGTCTTGAAGGTGTTCACCACGGGAACAGGACTCACCCACTTCACCCGATGTCGATAACGCGCACGAATGCTTGCCCTCCGTCCCTGATGCCGTAGAATCAGGAGAGGAGAAAACCCGACGAAACGCCTTGGTTTTAAGAAGCATGGGGACCATGTAGTGCCCACGTTCTGCCACCGATTGTGAAATTCGTCAAAAAATTCCTGCTCGTACGCACCAACGTGGGCAGCTCGTTGCAGCGTTTATCTGAAAAGAAACCCATATTAATACCGAACTCATTAATAAATATACCAAAATTACTGATAAAATAAAAACCGACCTGGAATGTTCCATGACCTCGGAACTCGTGGTACTCCCTCCCGATGTTCCTCGTCGAAGAGCTCCCAACTATCCCCAGAGGCGAAGAAAAATTTGCTTTTCCACCCCTTCACATTGTTGGGGTATCCTCCGAGGATGGTTCTCTTGTACCTCGCCTTGAAGTAGAGCCACCCTTGGTCCGGCTTAGGGTTATTATTGAATGAAAAAATGTTCTTAAACTCGGAAAGAGTTATCGAATATTTATGAACTCGCCACAATGACAAGGCGCCGGCGATACTACGCCACGTGTTGGGGATGAGCTGAGCAGTACAAATCTTATAAAATAGCAAAATTAACCTAACTATTAAAGGAATGGGAAAACGAAGGCCCGCAAGAA
>BRYE01000010.1:10398073-10403073 GCA_030159115.1 Actinidia arguta var. hypoleuca | reverse complement strand
GCATTCAGTAAGTCCTTGTAACTCTCCTAACATGCATAAAAAGATCCTTCTTCCCTCTCTTGAAAGTTGTAAATCAATTTTTTAAGGGAAGCAGTTTTATTCAATGGAAATAATTTTTTAAAAAATTCCTCTTGCATTATAGTCCAGGAGGTGATTGAACGAGCTCTAAAAGAGTTAAGCCATATCTTAGCTCTATCCTTTAATGAGAAAGGAAAAAGCTTTAGACGGGTTATATCCTCCCATTGCGATCCATCTACCATTGTTCCCACCATTTTTTTAAATTCCTTTACATGGAGGTAGGGACTTTCATTTTCTATGCCATCGAACGTTGAAAGTGATAGGAGCATACCCGGTTCGGTTACAAAAGTATATGCATTTTCAGGTAAAACTATGCATGATGGTGTTGATGCTCTAGTTAGATTAATATAATCTTGCATGTTTCGTCAGTCAGGCATAGGAGCCTCATCGGGGACAAATTGAAAGCGAACTCTACCTTTTTCTTCATGCCCCTCCAAGTTATGGTGTGGTAGTTGGTCCATTCTTGTTAGTCTTCTTGTTATGTCTCTAAACCACACTGACATGCAAATCTTAACTCCTTTTCTATATAACAATTGTATGTAAAAAGAAAAATGAAAGAATTTACTTACAACTTTTGTGATGTAATCACAAGATTTCAATGTTTGTACTTTTCAAAAGGTTCCCCAGCAACAGCGCAAAAAATGCTTGCTATTTTCAGTTGTATAATTGTCTTGTCTATTTTTTTTGTAGTTCTCAAGCATAAGAACCTATCGAATCCACATAGAACTTTAATATCACACAGTTTAAAGTTATTGTAAATAAATTCAAGTGTAAAAAGAAATTTGTAATGATTTTGATTTGTTTTATAAAAGATTGGTTTGTTGTTTTGGTTTTGAAAATTGTGTTTTGTATATATAAAAATGGCACGATCTAAGTACTTAGTTCCATTCTTTCACGAGATTTCCTAGTTTCTTTCTTTTCTTTAACTCAACCAATTCTCAAGGTACAATGAAATTAATTGGAATATTTTGCATTGAAAATTACTTTATATCTAAAAATGTGTTTGTGAATTAACAATAGATTTAAAGTCAAATCCTTAGAATGCAATTGATCTAAGTATTATTTGTAAAATGAATTTTGTTCACAAATAATCAAATATTTATACAATTTTAAACTTTGACTTTGTATTATCATTAATCAATTTTGAAACAACCTTTTAAGTTCATTGAAGAGAAGAAAGAACTAGTTTATCTAGGAATGGATTAAAGCATTGTACTTAGATCAAACCAACAAATTTAGCTTATCATAATTAAGCAATAGTTAAACATATTTATGAACTTTTGGAATTTTAGGGTTAAAATTAGTTAAGTCTTTAAATTCAATGTTTGTATGAAGTGAAATTGCATCACACAATGTAATTAAATTAGCAAGTATTATAAGCAATGAACCCAGTCATTCGGGCCAATATGTAAGCAAGAAAACCAACCATTCAGGCAGACAATTGAGATTGAAAGTTATTGAATTCATGCAAGTATATTGATGAACGAAATAGAATACAAGTGTAAATTAAGAAACAAATAAAATCTAAGTCAAGGGATTCTTCAAAATTAAGACAACTAGTCTAAGTGTTCTTCTCTCTCAAAGATTCCTCCTCTAAATGGAAAGGTAATCCTCCTATTTATAGAAGATAGAAAATGAGAAAAAGTGTGGCCAAAAAGTTTTTAAAAGCTGCCTTGTTATGTTTCTCAATCGATCTAGTCTAACCGATCTGGCATCTACTGGACCGATCGGGCTTGTTCTACTGACCTCACCTCGACCAGTTGGGTAGTGGCTGGACTGGTTGGGCTTTTTGGATTCCCTTGATTTTGGCTTCTGGTCCTTCTTGGACTGGTAGAGAATTTATGGACCAGTTCAACTATGTTAGTTTTAGATTTTATTGAGTTCTGGATTAGAGAGCAATTCCTGAATTGGTCGGGCATTTGCTAGATAAAGAGTTGCAGCCTTTATTTCTTCCTAGACCAGTCAAGCAGGGCATTTTGCCTTCAACTCCCAGCCATTCCCTTATCTTCCATTTGCTTTAGTTCTTTGTATTTCAACTATATTTTTAACATTGTTTCATGCTGCAAAACACTCAATTATACTTGTGCTAAACAAGATATAAATTGAATAATTGATGCACATTTTGAACTCAAGTAAAGATAATTAAATATAAAAAGTTGTAAGAATATGACTTACATCAGTGAGTCATGCGTCAATTTGTTATGAGAAATCTTTCTTCAAATTCTTTCATCATCGGACAATAATCTAAACAACGGGTCTAAGTATTATGGCAATTTAAAATGGGGTGTCTACAACAACAAGTTCTAATGGGGAACAAAGTGTGAGGCTACCTCGCCGTATCCGACCTTGCCTCACTGTATCCGACCTTGCATACAATTCGGTCTTGCTAAAGGAGGTGGAAGTAAAGTAATGTACGATCTACTTTGTCTACGAAACATTTACGGATTGCAAAACAAGGTACTTGCCATTGGAGAAACTAATTTTGGCTCTGGTAGCTACATCTTAGAAACTCATTCATTACTTTCAAGATCATCCTATAGTAATGTATATAGAGTTTCCATTGAAAGCAAACATGTCCGAACTGACGAAACAAGTGGGCAATCGAGCTCAAATAGTAAGATATTAAGTTCCTACCAAGGGTGACTATCAAAGGACAAGTCTTAGTTCATGCCTCAGACATTGAATCCAAAACCTGGTTCTACACAGTGGGAAGAAGAGATCTCAAGTGAAAGTTCAGCAGCAACAACAATTGATAGGGGGTTGACAGACAACCCAAAGCCATAAATCAAAAAATCCAAGGCGTGGAAGATGTACGATGTTGATAAATCAAAGAATAGTCACGGCGTAGGTGTTAGGGTGGCTCTAGTTAGCTTGGAAAGGTAGTCTTTGAACACTGCTTTAGGCTCAACTTCTGAGCAACAAACAATGAAGCCAACTACAATACATTCATGGTTGGTCTGAGATTAGCCAAGCAGTTGTAGTACCAACTTGCATATCGTTAATGACTTAAAGTTGATTGTCAAACCATTGTTATAAGAATTCCAATCAATGAAGGATGAACAGGTTAAACGAGAGCTCAATTTACATGCTGACGTGCAAACTAGCCATTGCTATCAGATGAGTCAGATGAGTCATTGCTATTGACTTCATTCTGGTCGCGAGCTCGGAGACCTTTTAGGAAAACATCATGTATAACACCTAACTAAGACCTAGCTAGCTGGATGGATCCGATTGTGGATTTCCTAAAGCATGATAGATTGCCGAAAAACAAGAGTTAAACACACAAACTCCGAGCTAAAGTAGCTCGATTACGGATTTTCCCATCAGGAAATCTCTACTAAAAAGTCTTACTCAAGGCCATACCTGTTGTGTGTCCATCCAAGCGTTGTGAAAGATCTTTTCTTTGAGATACAAGGAGTTTGTGATTTAAGGGTGTTGATGAAAGGAACGGTTTCCTTGCAGCGAAGCTAGGTTTTAAAAAAAAAATTATTTCAGATCTTTAGCCATGTAATCGTACAACGTCGATAAAAAAGGAGTTCAATATACCTTATTTCTGAAAATTCCAGTAGCTTGTTGTATTTTTTAGCAAGTTTCAGAACTTTATTGTTGCATTTTTTCATCAAATTTGAACACCTTATTACTAAAAATTCCAGCACCTTATTGATACGTTTCTTTAGAAAATTTTAGTAACTTATTGCTGTGTTTCTTTAACAAACTCCAGCAATTTATTGCTATAAATTCCAGTACTTTATTGCTGAAAGTACCATCACCTTATTTTTCATAAAACCCTAGTCTTAAACACTTTTAAGACTTTAATTTTTTAGTTTCTTAGACCCTTTGATCTTCTCTTTATTTTCCCTCAACCCTAACCAATCCTTCTAGAGTATGGGCTCTCAGTTTTTTTTTCAAAAATCTTGTAGAGAATTAAATCCTAAGAATCGGAAACCCAAGATCTTAGAGAGTCCAACTAGGGCAAGGATAAGGATCTTAGAGATTCCTAGTTTGATTTCAATTAAAATACTAAATATCCTAATTATCTCATAACTTAATTTAGTAATTTAATTAATCTAAATTAATTCTACTAAATAATTTGGATTGCACTCCAAACTAAAAAGACTAAAATACCCTCATCGCTATTTTATACCACAATTAAAATTCCTCTCTATGGGTATCAATAATTAAGGTTGGATTAATTAACCGTCATCAAATCCTAATTATTCTAATCCTCATGATTCATTTTCTATTTAGTCAATAAAATAATAAATCTTCGTTTCAATAAATAATTTATTTAAAAGACCAGATCCAGATTTCAATGACTAAATTAATGAATTAACTCATAAGTGATACCCTTTCTCTCCTAGAAGAGAGTGAGATTCCATCTTGAAAATTAAGTATTCCTATAGACCTAATAACGACCACCCAAGATACTGAGGTGTTGACCTCAATTAGGGTCACTCATTCGTAAATCAAAGTGAACGATGTCAAGAACTTGAGTTCACTATTCTCTCAAGATTAAGCGTCAATTGCAAATAACAAATTTAAGATTTTATTATAAAGCGACAGTTTTATAGGATTTACTTTCTTACGATAATCTAGTTTAGTATATTCCCAATATACCAATACTTTAACCCATAGTCACCTACTCTAATGATTGAGATATATCGTTCTATCATATAGAGATTAATAGTATTATAGTATTTGCAGATGAGACGTCTAATCTCATCACTTGTTACGAACAAATTTAAAATTACCAGAATCAAGATTGACATCTCTTGTGTGAAAATCTCATTTTCACACATATATCGTATCTCTCAATAATTTAGGAACATATAATCTCATGATATATAATATTATGCATACCATCTCATGATATAATAAGATAACGTCCAATTGTATGATTAAATGAATTCTCATTCTAAATA
>BRYE01000010.1:10375573-10380573 GCA_030159115.1 Actinidia arguta var. hypoleuca | reverse complement strand
GGGTTGGTCTAGCAGTTTGGTCATTCATGGGTTGGTACAGCGTTTTGGTGCATGGCACGTGAAAGGCGAGGTGGTAGGTTTGATTCTCTGGAAAAAATAATCTCGTTAGTGGGCCGGACGGTCCGGGTTAACAGGCCAGATTGTCCAATATGTTAAGGCTGGCCAATTCGGGTTGAGTTTCGGGCACTAATGGTTCGAGCAGGATGGTCGGTCGGTCTTCACGAAGGTAGCCCAGCCCATGATCGAAAGTAAATGGGCTTCAGTCCTAGCCCAAGTCCAAATGATCTGAGTTGACCCAAACCACTACAGTACCGGGTCTGCAAACAGACGAGCTAAAGAACCCGACCCATTTGTGAACCTATACATATATATATAGTCATCCAAATAATATATAGGAGTTGAATAGTCTTTTACCATTATGTTTTGGGTATTTTCTTTTCCTTTTTCCTTTTTTTTTTTTGTACAAAAAGAGAGTTTCATTAATAATAATTAAATGATTCAAGCAGATAAAATGTACATACGAGCCATGTTTGATACAGTGGGATTATTAATCAAATGTCAACCTTCTTGGATTAATAGTCCTATGTAATTGGATTAGTAATACAAATCTTTATGTAATTCCTAATATTTTATTTTTGGAGGATTAACAGTCCATATGTATTATTAGTGTAGAGTTTAATTATTGCACTAGAACATTGTTAAAGTAAACTTCAAATCATGCTTAATACTTCAATCTCATCCTCAAAAGTTGTTATCAAACGGTGTCACAAGTTTCACTAGAGAAGAGAAAGTAGCTTAGAATGAGACCCCCCAAAAAGCATTTGGGGTCCCAATTATAAACTATGACAAGAAGCTACATAAAAAAGAAGACCAAGAAGGAAACTAAACATCAATTTTCATTTTTTGGGCATCTTCAATTACCAATTGTGTGACATTGAATCGTATGCATTGCATGGAAAATTAAATATTGGACAAGCGTAAGATGGAAAAAGCAATGCAATTCAAGCTAAGCCAAGTCACCCAATTAAGATTGGTGATGAATCAAAATGGAGCGGACATCAGGGTTTGGGCCTACTAATTTATTTCAAGGGTCAGCAGTTTGGAATTTGTGTGCGCTTAATTTGGTGTAGTGCGAGTGGGACTCATGTTGATGGTTTTATATTGGAGATCAGAGACTCACGTCACGTGCAAACATTGACCTCAGAGAGAGAAGAAAGATAAAACATGAGAGTGGGGCCCAGTGAGCATTGTTAGGTCTTTGCTACAAATATAACTATTATTAAAGCCTTTTTAACCTAGCCTAGCTAGCTTGTTCTTTTTCTACATTGATGATGATGTGTGTATTTGGTAGTGGTTGTCTTTTGTCACAAAGCAAAGTAAAGGGAACCAAAGTTTTAATGGGTGCGTGCTTAGGGAGGCATTGGGTCATGTGTGATCTATGCAAGCACTGATCACAAGGGGCTTTGCTCACATGCTACCAACTTTGGCTTCCAATACTTCCAACTATTATAGTTCCATGCATATGTTGAGCTACTTTGTGCAATTCCATAATATGACCTAGTGCCTGTTTGGCACCAACTTTTTTCAACCTTTTTTTCTGACTTTTAAGCAAAAAAGCCAATTAGAGTTGGCTTTTTTGCTTTTTTGATTTTGCTTTTTTGCCTAATTTTACCTAAAGTAAAGCCACAAAAGCAAAAAAGTCAAAAAATCTTGACTTTTTTGATAACAAACTTAAAATAAGCTTGGTTTTTAAGCATTATCAAACGGAGCCCTAGTAATCAAAACAAACTGTAACGCCCCGCAACCCGGTCTATGCGGATCGACGGTACGTCACCGGCCGGCGGCTTACCGCCAAGGCCTACTTATCTTTAACCTGTGCATACTCATTCAAATTGGTATAATTTTTCTTTTTCGGAAGCGTCATAATACTGAAAATAATAAAGTAGAGTGTGCACACTGTATACAGACCTGTGCCTAAGTTTTAAACTTTCTACATACATCACATGGCCAAATTAAATTATGCATGACATGACCGTACATCACTACATAATATAGAGTCTAGCCCTTACAAAACAACATAAGGCCATTGGCCACAAAACTAAAGTCTACTTGCTATCTTCTTCTTACTGCTACTCGGACTGGTCTTCTGAAAAGGTTTTCGAAAACGTAAACTAAAAGCTTAATGAATAACAACAGATGCATGAACATAAAATACCATGGATTATTTCATAACATACTTATATCGTTTAACTTAAACATGTGAGCATACATATCTTTTCTGAAAACATAAACTTTCATAAACTTGAAGCTCACAGAATCTTGGCATACTTGCTTTTGTACTTGTACATATCATATACTGAAACTATGACAACTCGACTGAACTGGATGACCATATAGGTCGGGTGGCTCTTTTGGCCAGAGATATCTCACTTTGTAGATGGAACTTATTTTATGTCCCCCATCTACCTTAGGACCTTAGGCTAGATTAAAGTCCCACCACGGGGGACCCCGAGTGTCACTATACTTGCTTATCTTGAACATACTTAGTTTTTCTTGTAAATCAAGCATCCATGGATTTCAATACATAGCATAGTAACATTGCATACTTTCAAAGGCATGGCATTCATATTTAGAATATAATAATTGATGCATTGAAAGCATGGAAAAACGGTTACATATAACATAATACGTATTGAAAACACATTTGAAGATACATAGGTTTTGTCCATGGCATCGTGTTACTCACCTTGGTTTCCTTGGCTAAGTGCTACACTTGGTGTTACTACACATATAGGACATACGATACAAATCGTCAATACTATGATCAAGAAGGTTTAAAACTAATATAACAACTCTCAACTTGATTAAAGGTATCCCCGCTCAAGGATAACCTATGCCCTAGGACGACACTCCTAGGAATAGGTTCAAGGATCCTAGGTTGACTATTAATGGCTAAAGACAATACTTGTCTATAGTTCTTTCATCGCATCCCATTTACTTCACGACAATAAATATATATCCTAGGTCAATATCATTTGAAAATAGACTTAATGAACTTCAATTTGGTAGGTCATGAGTTTGAAACGCATCCCAAATGAAGAAGTTATACCCAATGGAATAAGGACTAAATTTCTAAAAAAACTGTGTTGTTGGAAAAATCTTAAGTTGACTTTAAACTTTAATATCTCATAATATATATGGAATTAAATTGTAAACTTTATGTTGTTATAAAGGTCTACGAGTCTATTTTCCAACCCTTCAAACGTTGTCTCAATCCGAATTTTCTAGAGAAAGTTATGCCCGTTTTACAAAACAGTGTCTGGGCTGAAAATGGTCTGGCGTTCGAACGCTGAGTCTGGCGTTCGAACGCCCGGCAACCCGAGAAATGTTAACTCTCTGGACGTTCGAACGTTCCACAGAGGCGTTCGAATGCCAGCCGTACGGAGCAGTAGAAATGGCATGCAAACCTGCCAAAAACTTATCCAATCTTAACCCAAAGCTTCACCAAAGTTTTTATGGCTCAACTACACACTCAAGAGACAACAATAACTCAAAATCAAACCTTAAAACTAACCCTAACATGGTAGATCTAAGGTCAAAGTCTCAAGAACCCTAACATTTAATAATTTGGGATTCTTGTGTTAGCATTCAATTCCTTTGAATTGAGCTTCAATATACTTCAATTGGGACTTAAGGGAGTCCTCTAAACTCAACTTTGGGCTTACTAAAGGCATCTAAGGCATAACCCAATTTCTTCAACTTATACATATACATAAAAATAGATTTTTCTCACCTCCTCAAGCTTGGTAGATCTTTCAATGGCTTCCTTAGGCTTGGATTTTGGACTCTCTCTCCAAGCTTCTCCTTCTCTTTCTTCCTTCTTCTTCCTTTCTTTCTTCTCTCTCTCTCTCTCTGAATTTTGTGTGTATGTGTGGTGTGTTTGGTTTGGTGCTTGAAAGAAACACATGGGATTCAATCCCATGTGCCCACCCCTATTCCTTTTTGTTACAACCTTCCTCCTAATTGGTCATTTCATCTATTTTGGTCACTTTTGACCACTTTGACCATAAAATACTTACAATTTGGTCCTAATAGAATTAAAGTTTTACATTAAGACATGAATAAGGAAATTTATGGGTTCGGGATATTACATTCTCCCCTCCTTTATAAAAGTTTGTCCTCAAACTTGGTTAGCATCGTATTTATGTTATTCTCGTCGTTGTGGTTCCCTTCTGTCTCCGTTGCGCTACTCTAATAAAAATTCTTTGCATACTCGATTGTCTAACTGGTGATCGTTAATGTGCTTGATTGTGGGGTTAACCATTTGACTGCGACTGCCTCTACTGCCCTCTCAGTTGGGCAGCCTACAACATGGTAACCCGATTAATACTATCCAAGACAATTGGCCTTCCCGAAATATCTGGACAAGGACAATATCAAAATGGTATATGATGAGTAAACAAAATAGCGTTACTGTATATTAGAAAAGCTGCATACCTCGATTTATTATAATGTTCATTCAAATAGAAATGGATATCGTTCTCGAATTTCATCTTCTCGTTCCCAAGTTGATTCTTCTCACGTATGGTTCTGCCATAACACTAGTACTAAGGGAATGACCTTGTTCCTAAGAACTTGGTCACGACGATCAACAATCTCGATTGGTCTTTCAGTATAGCTCAAGTTTTCGCTCACTTCTAGAGGATAGTGGTTTATCACATGCGTGGGGTCATGAACGTACTTCCGTAACATTGAGACGTGAAAGACGTCGTGAACTTGTGAAAGCTCTGGTGGAAGAGCGATACGATAAACGACTGGTCTGATTCGTTGTAGAACTTCAAATGGTCCAATGTATCTTGGCTTTAACTTTCCCCTTTTTCCAAAACGATGAACACCTTTGGAAGGAGACACTTTAAAAAATACATGATCCCCCTCCTCGAACTCTAACTCTCGTCTCCGTATGTCCGCGTAACTCTTTTGTCGACTCTGGGCGGTTTGCA
>BRYE01000010.1:10368073-10370573 GCA_030159115.1 Actinidia arguta var. hypoleuca | reverse complement strand
CAACTTATACATATACATAAAAATAGATTTTTCTCACCTCCTCAAGCTTGGTAGATCTTTCAATGGCTTCCTTAGGCTTGGATTTTGGACTCTCTCTCCAAGCTTCTCCTTCTCTTTCTTCCTTCTTCTTCCTTTCTTTCTTCTCTCTCTCTCTCTCTGAATTTTGTGTGTATGTGTGGTGTGTTTGGTTTGGTGCTTGAAAGAAACACATGGGATTCAATCCCATGTGCCCACCCCTATTCCTTTTTGTTACAACCTTCCTCCTAATTGGTCATTTCATCTATTTTGATCACTTTTGACCACTTTGACCATAAAATACTTACAATTTGGTCTTAATAGAATTAAAGATTTACATTAAGACATGAATAAGGAAATTTATGAGTTCGGGATATTACACAAACACCTTTTGATGCTTCTATAACCAATTTCATATGAGAAGGGACGGAATCAGGAATATTATTCAAGGGGGGCCAAAAATGTAAAAAATAAAAAGTTATAATTTTTTCGTATTTTTAGAGAGGAGCCAAATACAAAAAAAAAATTAAAGTAAAATTTGTAATTTTAAAAAAGTTTCTGTGTGTGTGGGGGGGGGGGGGGCTTGGCCCCCTATTGCCATCACATAGTTTCGTCCATGCATATGAGCCAAAGTTGAATTGAATATTAATTTTGATGTCCAATTTTCTATTTGATTCTTGTTTAGTCTTCTATTTTGTAATACAGAATTAAACACATTTTAGGTTTGTATCCATTTTTGTATGTGTGAGTATCAATACACACAATTTTGTTTCTCGGACTCCAAATCCCTATAAGATATTTCGTCCTATCTAAATAGATAGATATCTCTAATGTGGCGAAAAATAAATGTCCAAATGACTTACAAATGCTTGCAGATAAGAGAACACGATAATTTAAATATAAAGAATCCCGTATGCTTAATTTCTAAATTAAGAAACCACAATCAACTAAAAAATAAGACAAGCCCTTCCCTAATACTGATATAAAACCTTAATCTATATACAATATAAAATAATCCTAAATCATTGAGGCTTAATATTTATTTTTTTATTTTCTCTTATTTCTCACCAAATTTTTGATCCAAACACATCAATATTAAAACTAATACCTTCATTATATATATACATCACATCAATATTAAAGCTAATACCTTCATTATATGATGTGGGATAATTCGGGCGAGGTCTAAACTCTAAATGTACTCCGACCAAGGCATGTCGCCCAAAGGTTCCAAATCGCCATTAGGTGAGGTGGTTCAACTCGCCTGAGGCAGAGACGTCTCCACAGAGACTTGATTCTCCAAAATGACTCCATCTCCATTAGAAGTCTGTTGTCATGAGACTCCTCCTCCGTCATTCCTCTACCCGATTGGAATCCACCTCCATAAAGAGTTCCACCTCTACAAGAGAACTGTCTCCAATAGACTCCATCTCCATAACGACGCCTATAATTACGGGTTGTTCACTAGTTGGCAGCCTCCTGATTAATCTCCAGATTTTATTGGGATATCTTCCCATACTTATCCTTCCGACGAAATCGCCAAGATTAAGACACGACTCTTTGCTCCGTCTATATAAAGGCCGCTCCCCCATAACAAAAGGTACGCTCAACATAGGCACCACATACACATTTATTATTGTGCTCACCCACATTGCCTGTAATATTCTCCTGATTGTCTTGGTCTGATTCATACGCCGGAGGGGTTTTGAGCGGCCTCACCACGGCCGATTACTTTTGCTCATTGCTGTGCAGGTTGCCTAGCTTTAACCGAGGTCCAGCACCGAGGTCGAGGAGCAATTCTGACTGTTGGTTGCTCTCCTAGATTTTTACCACAACAATATACATACACGAAGTACTTGGTATTGGTAATGGAGCCAATAGTGGCACAAATTGATTTACTGTTGCCAAAACTGTCTTGTCATCCAAGTTGCTTCTTCTTAATCTTCAAGAGATAAATTGGAGAACAGTCATAGCTGGGCAATCTTTTTACTACTTTGTGGATAAATTAAGCTTATGCCCTTTCACTCTCTGCATCATTACATGCATCTTTATATATATATATATATATATATATATATATATATATATATATATATATATATATATATATATATATAAAACATAATTTTATTCTTCTTTCATTTTGCATCCCTAAATAAATCCAACCCCCACGCTAATTGTAGTAATATGTTATACGAAGAGAAAGATAAAACTGGAAATATAAATTATTTTATTATAAATAATATATTATAGAATTAAAACTGAAACAGAAACAAGTGTTCTAAAAAGCGACCTAGGCAGCCACCAAGGCGCTAATCGGGAGTCTCTCGCCTCGATTAGGTACTAATCAATGCATTAGTCGGCAATCTCAATTAAGCGGCGCCTAGGCGAAATTAAGCGGCCTAATGGAATTAGGCGGGCATCCCTTGAGATTTAAAGTTATATTTCAAAAAAAAATATTTCCAACAACTTAACAGAATTTGAT
>BRYE01000010.1:10355573-10358073 GCA_030159115.1 Actinidia arguta var. hypoleuca | reverse complement strand
AGTGGTGTGGTGCGTGGGAAGTACCATTGCTGAGGTGGGTGTTTGTCGTATAAGGTTCATGTAGTCCCTCATTGTGCATATCTGGGCGTCAACTTTCCCATCATTACTAGCCCTTTCTTGGTTTTTTACTCTCCTATCAACCCCATATGCCCCTCCCAAGACGCGTCCTAAAAGTTCATGTTGGCCATTATGTGCACCCATTGGAATATGTCCAAAGGGATCTTGTTCGGGTTGATCCATGGGTATAGGTCGAATGTTAACC
Source organism: Actinidia arguta var. hypoleuca (assembly GCA_030159115.1). Taxonomy (NCBI): domain Eukaryota; kingdom Viridiplantae; phylum Streptophyta; class Magnoliopsida; order Ericales; family Actinidiaceae; genus Actinidia; species Actinidia arguta. Next base: position 10,357,811 of record BRYE01000010.1, on the reverse strand, counting down.
ACGAAAAATCGAGGTAAGTCTACAAGATGAGAATGAGTGGGTGATGGTGTCAAATATCCTATGGAAAGATTACGAAGTGGTTTAACCTGAACTAGACGGTTTGTGTGATCTCTAAAGTATGAGAACATACAAATGAAATGCACACAAAAACACACATAAAGTTCAACTAATCCTCTAATCTCCTCAGAAATATCAACTTCGTTACCAACAAAGCAATTAATTTATCCCAGCTGATCCTCCAATCTCTGTATACAAAGCAACACCGCCAATAAGCAATAAGCACAGAGCCTAACCGTCTCTAAATTTGCCTCCTATTTAAATGGATGCCTAGACGCCTAAAAAGAAAATAAAAACAAATAATCTTAAAAACAAACACAAAAAGGTGGAACAAGGCTACCTATATGACCTTAGCTGTCGATTTTCTTGCTATGGTAGATGAATGGCGAAGCAGTCTGTTGGATTATACTTGGACTGAGGTTCGTGTTCAAGCACGCCTCTTGCAGGCCCTCGGGCGAAAGTATACTACCCGATAACAGCGCCAAAAACTTAATTCACTCCCATAACTGAATTTATTTTTGCAAGTATATGGGTCGCGAAGCAGTATAAAATCTCAAAGTATGAGTATCGTTCCACGAGGAGCAATGCCAAGATGAACACAAGAAAACTTAAACACTTCGATTCAATCCTAACTTAATCCTAACTTATACTTTTAAAAGAGAAAATAAAAATCTTGTAATTAGTTTTGATAGGTTTAAACTAAATCTCAATTACGAAAATAATTAAAACTGATTTAAACTTTTATAATAAAAATGACTCAGAACCAATTGATCCAATCAATCGAGTTTTTAAGAATTCCAATGGAAGCTTCGTATAATTCAAATCCTTCGACTATGTTGTTAGTCTCAGATTTGTAAGATTTAGCTTTAAAACCAATGATTCTTTCAATTTTTAACTTCTAGAATAAATCGAGTTGTTATAATCAATTACGTGCATCATCAATTCGCGCAACGCATATACTGAATTCAACTCATGCATAAATATTACAAGACAGCATATATACTGAGTATGGTATTCATGCATAAATATTACCGAACATAATAGGACGCCCAGGTTTTCAAAAGTATCTAGAACAAAGAAGAAGAAGGGAAAAAATTCAAGAAGATATAATGGTGAAACAAATTACTTCCATTGTTCATCCTCGATCCCCAATCGATCTTCACAATCGATCCCGAGTCAAGAAATTTAGCCACACATGACTAATAAAAACAAATGACTATGTATAGAAATCTCCATGGAATATAAAATCTAGATACAAAAGAGTGAAACTCAAATTCTCAAAATAATTGCTAAAAATAAATGCAGAAAGCTGAGAATGCTTGAATAAAATCTTGAATTAAATAAATAAATCTCAAATTTAATGAAAGTTATTACAAAATAAATTAAAAATATAAGCACTCCTATTATTCTAGACTAAAATAGTCAAAAAAAACTAAAATATATGTCATCCTGTTCATAAAATAGAAAGGATATATATATAAACTTCACAGTTCGAGTCCTAGTAAGAATGGAATTCTATCATGAAAATCCTTCTTAACATTCGAATGCCCATGTGAGCATTCGAACCCTCAGGCTAGTTTTCCTTTTTCTTCATGCCACGTTCGAACTCTCAAAATGCTCTTGTAGTTGGCGTTCGAACGTTCAAGCCAAAATTGCTCTTATGGTTTGAATGCCCAAATTAGAAGTTCGAAATCCAAGGTCTGTGATAGTTTTCTTCGAATTTGCCTACTCTATGCATTCGAACGCTCATATGGGCGTTCAAACTCCAAGGGAAAAAAATTATTATTTCTTCTTTCATTCTTCCAGCAACAGTTCGAACACCTTGTCTCATTTGTTTTTAGGTGTTCAAACGCTATGTACATTTTTCAACTATCTTTGACTTTTTTCTTTTTTGTTCTTCTTAGTCTATTTTGAAGTTTTTGGAGTCTATACCTCGCGACACTCGTTATACGTGAATTTTATAACTTTGTGAGATATTTTTAATGACGCATCTTTCATTCCATTATGAACTACAAGTGAAAACTTTCACATTTCCCAGGACAAATACTAGTAATGGTCCTCGATATGTGGGCCTGTACTCTGAATTATTTTTATGGCTCCAAATCCTCTTCTTTATCAACATATATCTATAATAAATGCAAGTAAGACTTTTTGTACAAGATACGACATAAAGGGTATAAT
>BRYE01000010.1:10305573-10313073 GCA_030159115.1 Actinidia arguta var. hypoleuca | reverse complement strand
CTTTTGATTTAATGGTCATTTCTCGCTGATTTTGAGTTATGCTCATCCTAATGAGTTAAATTTAGATCTTTCAAAGAATGGAAAGATTTGTGTTGTATTTGGGAAATTTTGGTAAAGTCTAACAGCCATTACTGCTGCTGCGTTTGCTTAGCGTTTGAACGCACAGAGAGGAGAATTTAGCCATTTTGCCTTAGCGTTCGAACGCTTCGCAGAGGCATTCGAATGGAGACTGTTTAGTGCTTAGCATTTGAATGCCAAATCCATTTCCAAGCAATTTTGGCCTTTTTCCTTAGACATTTTATTTTTTACCTAGAGTTTGTTAGACCCCATGACCTAACTATTTACGATAGAGACGTCTCTGGCCTAAAGAGCCCCAGCATAACCTATACGGTTACTATGTTATACTGAATTGTTACACTTTTCATGATATGCTATGTTCATTACTATGAAAGTTTAATTTATACTATGCTTATTTAAGCTTCAAGTTTATGAAAATTACATTTAAGAAAAAGTTATGATATACTTACATGATAGTTTCAACTAGATATGTATGATATGCAAATAATCTATGGTATTTTATATTCATGCATTATTGTTATTCACTAAGCATACAGCTTACATTTTTTAAAATCATTTTTATGAAGCCAATCCGAGGAGCCTTAAGAAGAAGATAACAACTAGATTTTTAGTTTTTTGGCCCAAGGACCTTATGATATTTTGTAGGGGTTAGACCCTATTTTATTTAGCAATGTTATAACTAGTCGACCATGTTATGTATGTATAAAGTTAAAAAATTTAGGCACAACTCCGTATACTTTGTATGTCATCTACACTTTCTATTTTTAATTATTATGACGTTTTTGCGAAATTTTATATCATTATAAATGAGTATGCATAGGTGATAAACTGGGTTAAGTTAAGTCGGCCTTGGTAGGCAAGACGTCGGACGGTCACGTGCCTTCGATCCGCAAGGCCGAGTTGCGGGGCGTGACATAGTTGTATCAGAGTTATAGGTTGCCACCACATGATAGAGTCATGTCTAGATAGAACTTTTGGATTAACTAGAGTATGTGTTATATGCTATGTGTTATGCGATATATGATATACGCAACTATTGTTCTGATAAATGTCTAAACGTTTGCTATATTTGTAGTGAGTTATTCCGTCTAGATGGGAAGGCCGAGGCTGTAGAGGGGCCACAGAGCCCGAAGGCCGAATTGATCGTATAGAGAGGATTCTAGAAGGACTCGTTCAAGCGGTCAAGGATAATCATAACAACAATAATATCGAAGCACTAGCAGAACCGGCAGTCAAAATGCCAAGAGCAGAAGAGGTGGCTCGTACCACCATTAAACAGTTTCAACAGTTAAGGCCCCCAACTTTTTCAGGGACCCCCGATCCCATGGCTGCAGAATCTTGGCTCTTGAAAATTGAGAGAGTGTTTGAAGTCCTACTGTGCACCGATGAACAAAAAGTTATATTTGCTACCTTTACTTTTAAGGGAGCCGCACTAGTTTGGTAGCAATTGAATAAGCCGTTGGAACCATTATGGTTGTGGCCTAGATTTCTAGAAGTGTTCAACGATGAGTATTTTTTCGAGACTGTTAGGGATCAGAAAACTAGGGAGATTCTTAATTTGACACAAGGAAAGATGAGTATAGTAGAATATAATGCCAAGTTCATGAAATTATCCCGTTATGCCCCACACATAGTGTCGACGGAGTCTCGCAAGGCGAGGAAGTTTGAAGTAGATTTGTGATGGAATAGCCACAACAAGGTAGACATACAACGACTACTAACCCATCAAGAAGTTCTTCAAAGAGTTGTAATTGCCGAAAGATCATTAAATGAGATGTACCAATTCCGAGAGAACAATAGGAAGAGGTTAGGAGGGAATCCTAGTAGAGGACAAAGTTCGAAAAGGCAGAGTTTCGAATCTTTGAGTGGGAATTCATCGACCCCACAAGGAAATAACGTAAGTCAAGGAAGTAGTAGACCTAGTGAACAACTTGCCCAACTTGTCAGAAGAAGCATGGGCCGAGTGTCGCATGGGAAGTAGAGCTTGTTATGGGTGCGGTCAAAAGGGGCATCAAATTAAAACTGTCCAAGGAGGAATAGACCACAAGGAACTAGAATATCAGCATCAATCTCATTCCAACAACCTCCGGCTAGAAGGAGCAAAAACCAACCACAGTAAGGCCGGGCTTTTGCCCTTGTACCAGGAAATCCTACTGTGCACCGATGAATAGAAGGTGGTATTTGATACCTTTATTTTTGAAGGAGCCGCACTAGTTTGTTGGCAATTGAAGAAGCCGTTGGAACCATTATGGTTGTGGCCTAGATTTCTAGAAGTGTTCAATGACGAGTATTTTTTCGAGACTGTTAAGGATCAAAAACCATAGAGTTTCTTAATTTGACGTAAGGAAAGATGACTGTAGTAGAATATAATGTCAAGTTCATGAAATTGTCCCATTATGCCCCACATATAGTGTTGACAGAGTCTCGCAAGGCGAGGAAGTTTGAAACAAGTTGCAATGGAATAGCCTCAATAAGGTAGACATACTACGACTACCAACCCATCAAGAAATTCTTAAAAGAGTGATAATTGCCGGAAGATCATTAAATGAGATGTCTTAATTCCGGGAGAACAATAGGAAGAGGTCAGGAGGGAATTCTAGTAGTGGACAAAGTTCAAAAAGGCAGAGTTCCGGATCTTTGAGTGGGAATTCATCGACCCCACTAGGAAATACCATAAGTTAAGGAAGTAGCAGACCCAGTGAACAACTTGCCCAACTTGTCAGAATAAGCATGGGGCCAGTGTCGCATGGGAAGTAGAGCTTGTTATGGGTGCGGTCAAAGGGGCATCAAATTAAAAATTGTCCAAGGAGGAATAGACCACAAGGAACTGAAACATTAACATCAACCTCAGTCTAACAACCTCCAGTTGGAAGGAGGAAAAATCAACCACGGCAAGGCTGAGCTTTTGCCATTGTATCAGGAAACACCCCCGTTCCCACATCTATAGTGTCAGGTATACTCCCTATCTGTGGTCAACCTGCACACGTCCTTATTGATTTTGGTTCTACCTATTCGTTTTTTTCATCTCTTTTGCGCATTATATGCACACCTCCCTATTACCCCTTAAGTATGTTTTATCAGTGTCATTGTCCTTTGGTGATACCATGTTATGTGATAGAGTTTATAATTCTTGTGAAATCAATGTCAACAATGTGCCAATGTTCATAAATCTTGCATCCTTAGAAATGCACGGCTTTGATGTCATCCTAGGGATGAACTGGTTGTCTTTCTACTGTGCACTCATTGATTGTGAATTTAAATGAGTAGTGTTTCACTCTTTTGCTCATTTGCGACTAATTTTTGAAGGAGTTGTCGTACCTCCTCCCTATCTCATCTCCTTTATGCGAGCACGCCGCTTGATTCAAAAAGGGAACCATGCCTTCTTGTGTAACATTGGTGACACATGCATTTTTCCACCATCCTCATAAGACATTCATGTTGTCTGGGAATTTCCCGACGTCTTCCCTGATGAGTTGCCTGGTTCCTTAGTGGATCGAGAAATTAAGTTTTACATTGATCTAAATTCGAGTACCAAACCCATTTCTAAAGCTCCATATCGTATTTCCTCTTTAGAATTGAAAGTTCAACTCTAAGATATATTGGAGAAAGGGTTCATTCGTCCTAGCGTTTCACCTTGGGGTGCTCTTATATTATTTGTGCGGAAGAAGGATGGAACTATGAGATTATGCATAGACTATCGAAAGTTAAATAAAGTAACCATTAAGAACAAGTATCCATTGCCGAGGGTGGATGATTTGTTTGATCAACTTCAGGGCGCCCAAGTATTTTCTAAGATCGATCTCAGATCAGGTTATCATCAACTGAAAGTTAGGGCAAGTGATGTAGAGAAAACAGCTTTCTGAACTAGATATGGTCATTACGAATTTCTTGTTATGCCGTTCGGAGTTACTAATGCGTCTGCCGCATTCATGAATTTGATGAACCGGGTATTTAAACCTTTCCTTGATGAATTTGTTATAGTGTTTATTGATGATATCTTGGTATATTCTAAGAGTTTTACATAACATGTATAGCACTTGAGGATGGTTCTACAAACACTGCGAGATAGAAGACTATATGCCAAGATAAAGAAATGTGAGTTTTGGCTATCAAGTGTAACATTTCTTGGGTACATTATCAGTGTAGATGGAGTATTCGTTGATCCTCACAAGGTCGAAGCCATTGTGAATTGGCCAAGATCGATGAATATAACTGAAGTCAAAAGTTTCATGGGCTTAGCTGGGTACTACAGAAGATTTGTGAAAGACTTCTCCAAAATTGCAACTCCCTTAACATAACTTATACGAAAGAACGTTCCATTTGAATGGAATGAGAAGAGAGAAAAGTTTCCAAATATTGAAGAACCGATTAGTATTTGCACCATCTTAGCCTTACCTTCTAGAACAAATGGTTTTACCATTTCTAGCGACGCTTCACATCGGGGACTAGGATGCATTTTGATGCAACATGGGAAGGTAATTGCTTATGCCTCAAGACAGTTGAGACAACATGAGAAGCGCTATCCGACTCATGATTTAGAATTAGCCACAGTAGTATTTGCCTTGAAAATTTGGCGCCATTACTTATATGGAGTTATGTGTGAGATATTTATCGACCACAAGAGTTTGAAGTACCTTTTCACCCAAAAGGAGTTAAACATGAGATAGCGGAGATGGCTCGAATTAATTAAAAATTATGACATTCTCATTCAGTATCATCCGAGCAAAGTCAACGTTATAGCCGATGCCTTGAACCGAAAATCAACCGTCAATCTAGCATGCCTTGTTACATCATAAATATCCCCATTTATCGAATTAGAGAGAGAAGAAATTGAAGTTGTGGCACCAGACACCAACGTGATGCTTGCTACCATGATCGCCCAACCGGCATTAATAAAAGTTTTAAAACAGAGACAACCGGAAGACCAGTATTTATGAAAGATTTATGAGGAGATGCAGATTAATCCGAAGCCTGACTTCACCTTGCGAAATGGAACACTTAAGTTTCAAACCGCTTGTGCGTTCCGATTATACCCGAGATCAAGAGATAAATTTTGGAGGAAGCTCATAATACCAAGTTCACGATGCATCCGGGAGTAACGAAGTTGTACCGAGACTTGAGAGAAATATTCTGGTGCCCGGGAATGAAGAATGAGATAATCGAATTCGTGGCACAATGCCTACAATGTCAACAAGTCAAAGCAGAGCACCAAAAGCTAGTGGGACCACTACAATCGCTACCGATATCAGAATAAAAATAGGAGCATATTACTATGGATTTTATCGTCGGATTACTGAACTCGCCACGGGAATGTAATACCATTTGGGTCATTGTGGATCACCTCACCAAGTCAGCGCACTTTTTACTCATGAAGACTACGTATTCCTTGTTAAAATACGTGAACCTTCACATTGCAGATATTATACAACTTCACGTTACGCCAGTGTCAATAGTGTCGAATCGGGATTTGAGATTTGTATCAAAATTTTGAAAGAGTTTGCAATGGGCATTAGGCACCGAATTGAACTTTAGCACCGCTTTCCATCTGCGGACGGACGGACAATCAAAAAAGACCATCCAAACTCTAGAAGACATGTTACAACTATGCGTACTCGATTTTTAAGAAAATTGAAAAACACACTTGCCACTAGTGGAGTTCGCTTACAAGAATAACTTTCATGCAAGCATTGAGATGGCACCGTACGAAGCGCTCTACGGAAGGAAATGTAGATTGCCCATCTGTTGTACCGAAGTTGAAGAACGATAGCTTTTAGGGCCCAAGATTGTCCAACTGACCACTGACAAGATCAAAGTTATTCAACAAAGACTTCAAAATGCTCAGAGTCGCCAAAAGAGCTATGCAGATGTTCGAAGACGAGACTTAGAGGTTAAGGAGGGGGACCATGTGTTCTTGAAGGTATCTCCTTCCAAGGGGATAAATCATTTTGATAAAAAGAAAAATTTGAAACCGAGACACATTGGACCATTTGAAGTCTTTCAACAAGTTGGAGTTGTTGCCTACCGCATTGCTCTCCCACCAGAGCTATCACATGTTCACGACGTCTTCCACATTTCAATGCTACAAAAATATGTCCACGACCCCCATGCACGTAATTATTCACCATCCCTTGGACGTAAAAGAAGATTTGAGCTACATCGAGAAACTAATTGAGATTTTGGATCGTCAAAACCAAGTTCTTAGGAATAAAGTCATTCCTCTAGTGCGAGTATTATGGCAGAACCATACGTGGTAGGAGTCTACCTAGGAATGAGAAGATGAAATGCGAGAGCGCTATCCCTTTTTATTTGAATGACAATTATGCCAAGTTTGAGGATAAATTTTATTTTTATTTTATTTTTTTGGGCGGGGGGGGGGGGGGGAAGAATGTAACACCCCAGACCCATTATATTTCATCAATTATGTAAATTATAACTCGTAATATAAGATTTGTCTATTTAAGTTTGGTCATGCCTTTAATTAACTTCGGTCGTGCCCTCTGAACTTCGGTCAATCGAATCTTAAAGTTCGATCGTGAATTAATTGACTTTCTATCTAGTATACAATTTTGTTAAGTTCTGACTTGAAAAAGTTCGGTTGTGCCAATCTCAAAATTTGGTCGACCAAAAATGATATTCGATCATATCTGAATTGTATTTCTAATGCGCACATCTGTCAAGAGTTTTATACTGGTCGGCATTCGATTGACCTTTATTAATTTTTGGTCGTGGCTTCTTAACTTCGGTTGATCGAATATGAACTTCGGTCATCCCCGAATTTTAAAACTAGAGAGCAATTTGTTTCCTTTATTTCACTTTTGGTCGTACCTTTTTCCAAATTCGATTGACTAAGTATGAAGTTTGGTCATTGCTTAATTGAGTTTTCAATGATTTTTTCTCTTAGAATCTATCTAGTTGAACTTCGACTGTTCTCTATCAACTTTCGGTCGACAAGTTCAGTCGATCAAACTTGTGACAGTAGCAGATGATGCTTTGTCTTTTAAGAAGTTTAGGCCGTCAATTGATCAAATTGAGTTTAGATGGAAAATTAACTATTTTATCACTTTTGTATGCACAATTACATTGAACATGACTTGTGGAGAGTTTCAACTCTCACTTAAACTCGTATAAGCTTTTCTTTTAGACTACTGTTATTGTTTTTCATGAATGTGAACTATTTAACTCAGTTCTTGTAATTTTAAAGTTGTTTTATCAATCTTTGTAAGTTCGTTTTATCTTAAAACAACTTTGTTTGCGATTATATTGAGTTTAACATGTATATGTATGTTTTTCTTGATACGATTTTCACAAATGTCAAAATTTGACTTTGCTTTAACCATCAAAATCAAATCACCCTTTATTTCAATATACATAATACATGCATCATGTAAATGAACATAACAATCTATCATAAATCATTTATCG
>BRYE01000010.1:10293073-10300573 GCA_030159115.1 Actinidia arguta var. hypoleuca | reverse complement strand
TTTGTTCCGCGCGGATGCATCATAAACTTTGTATTGTGAGCTTCCTCCAAAACTTGTCTTTTAATCTCGGGTATGTTCAGAACACATAAGCGGGCTCGAAACTTAAGAGCTCTGTTTTGCAAGGTAGTCAGGCTTAAGATTCACTTCCATCTCCTCATAAATCTTCCACAAGTACGGATCTTTCAGTTGTCATTGCTTTACAACTTTTATTAATGCTGGTTGGGCGATCATGGTAGTAAACATCATGTTGGTGTTTGGTGCAACAACTTTAATTTTTGCTCTCTCTAATTCGATGAACAAAGGTCGTCGTGACATAACAAGGCATGCTAGATTGGCGGTTGATTTTTGGCTCAAGGCAATGGCTACAAAGTTGGCTTTGCTCAGATGATACTGAATGAAAATGTCATAATCTTTAATCAATTCGAGCCATCTTCATTGTCTCATGTTCAGCTCCTTTTGGGTTAAAAGATATTTCAAACTCTTTTGATCGATGAAGATCTCACATGTAACTCCATACAAGTAATGGCGTCAAATTTTTAAGGCAAACACTACTGCTACTAATTCTAGATCAGTCGAGTGGTTTTGCTCATCCGACATCAAATATCTTAAGGCATATACAATTACCTTCTGATGTTGCATCAAAACACATCCCAGTCCTTGATATGAAGCGCCACTATAGATGGTAAAAATCGTCGGCCTTGGAAGGTAAAGCCAAAATCGGTGAGGATACCAATCGTTTTTTTAATATTTGGAAACTTTTCTCTTTTCTCGTTCCATTCAAATAGAACGTTCTTTCGTGTAAATTGCGTCAAGGGAGTTGCAATCTTGGAGAAGTCCTTCACAAATCTTTTGTAATATCCAGTTAAACCCATGAAACTTCAGACTTTAGTCACATTGGAGGTCTCGATCAATTCACAATGGCTTCAACCTTGTAAGGATCAATAGACACTCCATCTCTATTGATGATGTGCCCAAGAAACGCTATGCTCGATAGCCAAAACTCACACTTCTTTAGCTTCGCATACAGTCTCTCATCTCGTAGTGTTTGTAGAACCATCCTCAAGTGTTGTTCATGTTTTGCATTACTCTTAGATTACACCAAAATATCGTCAATAAACACAATAATAAATTCATCAAGAAAGGGTTTGAAAACTCGATTCATCAAATCCATGAATGCGGCAGGCACATTTGGAACTCCGAATGGCATAACAAGAAATTCATAATGGCCATATCTGGTTCAGAAAGTTGTTTGCTCTACATTACTTGTCCTGACTTTCAGTTGATGATACCCTAATCTTAGGTCAATCTTAAAAAATATTTGGGCGTCTTGAAACTGATCAAATAAATCATCCACTCTCGGCAATGGATACTTGTTCTTAATGGTGACTTTATTCAATTTTCGATAGTCGATGCATAATCTCATAGTTTCATCCTTCTTTTGTACAAATAACACAGGAGCCCCCGAAGGTGAAATACTAGGATGAATGAATCATTTTTCTAACAAGCCTTGGAGTTGTACTTTCAACTCTTTCAATTCTAAAGGGGACATACAATAAGGAGCTTTGGAAATGGTTCTAGTACCCGGATTTAAATCGATGTAAAACTCAATCTCCCGATCTACCAAGGAACTAGGTAGCTCATCGGAAAAGACATCAGAAAAATTCCGGACAACATGAATATCCTCTAAGGACGATGGGCAAATGTGTGTATCAATAACGCTACACAAGAATGCAGGATTCCCTTTTTGAATTAAACGGCATGCTTGCATGGAAGAGATGAGATAGGGAAGAGGCACGACACCAACTCCTTTAAAGACTAACCCTGAATGAGCAGTAGAGTGGAACATAACTCATTTAAGTTCGCAATCGATGAGAGCAAAGTGGAAAGACAGCCAATCCATTCCTAGGATGATATAAAAACTGTGTATTTCTAGGGGTATGAGGTTCATAAACATAGACGCATTGTTGACAAGAATTTCGCTAGAATTATAAACTCTATCACACAATATGGAATCCCTAGAGGGAAAAGACACCGTTAAAATATAATCAAGGGGTACTGGGATGTATGCAAATAGTGAGCAAAAAGGTATGAACAAATGAATGTGTGGAACCTGAGTCAATAAGGACGTGTACAGGTTGACCACAAATATGGAGTATACCTAGAACTATTGAAGTGGTAACTGGGGTATTTCCTAGTACAAATGCTAAAGCTCAGCTTTGCCGTGGTTGATTATCCTTCTTTCTGACTGAGGGTTGCTGGACTAATGCTGATGCTGATGTTCCAGTTCCTTGTGCTCTATTCTCCTTCAGATAATATTTAACTTGGTGTCCCTCTCGGCCACACTCATAACAAGCCTTACGTCCCCTACGACACCCACCCCAATGCTTCTTCAGATAATTTGGGCAAGTTGGTGCTTTATTGTACATGCTGCTTTCTTGATTCTTGGTATTTCTTTATGGGGTCAATGAATTTCCACTTGAAGATCCAGAACTTTGTACTCTGCTTGGATTTCCTCCTGACCTATTCTTATTGCTTTCCCGGTATTGAGACATCTTATTCAATACTTTTTCGGCAATTATTGTTCATTGAAGGACCTCTTGATGGGTTGCCAATCACAATATATCCACCTTGTTGCAAATATTCCATTGCAGTCCTGCTTCAAACTTTCTCGCTTTGCGAGATTTCGTCAATACTATATGCGGGGCATAATAAGATAATTCCATGAACTTAGCATTATACTCTGCCACGGTCATATTCTCTTGCGTTAAATTAAGAAATTCCGTAGTTTTCTGGTCTCTAACAATCTCGAAAAAATACTCTTCGTTGAACACTTCTAAGAATTTAGGCCACAATCATAATGGCTCCAACAACTTTTTCAATTGCCACCAAACTAGTGCGGCTCCCTCAAAAGTAAAGGTAGCAAAAGTCACCTTTTGTTCATCTGTGCAAGGTAGGACTTCGAACACCCTCTCAATTCCTAAGAGCCAAGATTCCGCTGCCATGGGATCGGGGGATCCTAGAAATATTGGGGGCTTCAACCTTTGAAAATGCGTAATGCTGGTATGGTTCATTACTTCTGCTCTTGGCACTGGTAATTCTTATTGTTCTGGTGCATTAGCGGTGTTGCTTTGAGTATCCTGAACTACTTGAATCAATTCTTCTAGATTCCTTTATATACGGTCAATCGACCTTCGGGCTCTACTACCCCTCTACGGTCTCGACCTTCGGGCTATACTATCCTTCTACGACCTCCCTTATAGGCGGCATAGCTCACTATAGATATATGAAGTATTCAGACATTTATCATAACAATAGCTATATTATGCTTTAGCAAGTCATATCTCATATAGCACATAGCACATAGCACATACTCTAGTCAATCCTAGAATTCTATCTAGACATGACTCATTCTTACGGTGCCTAACCTATAACTCTAATACCACTCTATCACACTTTGCAATTCAGCCTATGTAGATCGAAGGCACCTGATTGGCCAGCAACTTAGCTACCTAAGGCCGACTTACATTAAACCGGTTGAACCACTATGCATAATCATCTATAATGATACTTAATTGCGGAAATGTCATAATAACTGAAAATTATAAAGTGTGGATTACATACAGAGTTGTGCCTAAGTTTTTTTTCTTTTATACATAATAGAGCCAACTTTGAATATATATATAACATGTCTAACTTAAAGACACATAACAAAGGATAGCCCATCAACAAAACTGCATAAGGCCCTTAGACCACAAAACTAAAGTCTGCATTGTTACTTCCTTCTATGACTTCTTGGATTGACTTCTTAAAAATTTGTTTTGAAAACATAAGCTAAATACTTAGTGAATAACGATAATACATGAACGTGAAAATACCATGTATCATTATCATAGCATGCATATCTCGTTTGAAATTATCATGTAAGCATAGCATGTTTTTTTTCTGAAACTTAAAACTTTCATGACTGTAATGTGAAATAACTTGAAATCTTTCATAACCGTAAACGTAGCATAGCTTGAAATCTTTCGTAATTGTAAAGCTGTAAGTACTGTAGTACGAAAAGTACACCAACTCAGCATAGTAACCATATAGGTCATGATGGGGCTTTTTAGGCCAGGGATATTTCCCAACATAGATAGTTTATTTCACATCACCTATCGTAGGAGTATCGGGCTAGATTAAGGTCTTGCTGAAAGAATACCCCGAATTGACGCTATACATTGAATATACTTCTTTTTTTCATGTAAATGTATCAATCTATAGTTTTCGTTTTATAATATACTAACATTAACATGTGTTTAGAAGACATGATAGTTATAACACAATATATTCATTTATGTATTGAAAATATGAAAAACATTGCATGTAAATGGTTTGATTTGAAAGCATTTTGAAAATACATAGATTTTGTTCATGGCATTATATTACTTACCTCGATTCCCTTGAATGGTGCTAAGCAATGTGTTCCTTCATATAAGGTATATAAACGTCAATACTATGCTCAATAATACGAGAATAAAATAATCAAAACTACTACGAAACTTTCAACTTGACCCAAGATACACTCGCTCTAGGATAACATCCTTAGGAATAGGTCCGAGGGTCCCAAGTTGACCATTCATGACTAAAGACAATAGTTGAATATGGTAGAAACACATAAAATAACCCCATGAAATCCCAATGAAAATGCAATAATTTATGCAAAATAGGCTTAGGCATTCGAAAGGCTTCCCTAGCATTCAAACATCTAAAGACAATCTATGCGTCATAGGCCTAGGCGTTCGAACATCCACCCCTGGCATTTAAACGTCCAGAGACTTATTTGATGAAAAATAGGTCTTGGTGTTCGAACATCCACCCCTAGAGTTCGAACGTCTAGAGATTTAATTTGTTGTTCGAATGGCCTTGGCAGTGTTCAACGTTAGGAATTTGAACATCCACTCTTAGCGTTCGAATGTTTAGAACTTTCCTTGGCTAAAAAATGCTCTCTCCTAGTTCAAGCTCTCCAACCCCAAAACAACACGAAACTTCACCCAAATTTATAGGGTTCAAATTGTCCAACCTATACTGTAACGCCCCGCAACCCGATCTATGCGGATCGACGGTACGTCACCGGCCGGTGGCTTGCCGCCAAGGCCTAGTTATCCTTAACCTATGCATACTCATTCAAATTGGTATAATTTTTCTTTTTTTTTTTTTCTCGGAAGCATCATAATACTGAAAATAATAAAGTAGAGTGTGCACACTGTATACAGAGCTGTGCCTAAGTTTTAAACTTTCTACATACATTACATGGACAAATTAAGTAAGCATGATATGGCCGTACATCACTACATAATATAGGGTCTAGCCCTTACAAAACAACATAAGGCCATTGGCCACAAAACTAAAGTCTACTTGCTATCTTCTTTTTATTGCTCCTCGGACTGGTCTCCTGAAAAGGTTTTCGAAAACGTAAGCTAAAAGCTTAGTGAATAACAACAGATGCATGTACATAAAATACCATGGATTATTTCATAACATACTTATATCATTTAACTTAAACATGTGAGCATACATATCTTTTCTGAAAACATAACTTTCTTAAACTTGAAGCTCACAGAATCTTGGCATACTTGCTTTTGTACTCGTACATATCATATACTGAAACTATGACAACTCGGCTGAACTAGATGACCATATAGGTCGGGTGGCTCTTTTGGCCAGAGATATCTCACTGTGTAGATGGAACTTATTTAATGTCCCCCATCTACCTTAGGACCTTAGGCTAGATTAAAGTCCCACCACGGGGGACCTCGAGTGTCACTATACATGCTTATCTTAAACATAATTAGCTTTTCTCTTATAAATCATGCATCCATGGATTTCAATACATAGCATAGTAACATTGCATACTTTGAAAGGCATGGCATTCATATTTAGAACATAATCATTGATGCATTGAAAGCATGGAAAAATGGTTACATATAACATAATACGTATTGAAAACACTTTTGAAGATACATAGGTTTTGTCCATGGCATCGTGTTACTCACCTTGGTTTCCTTGGCTAAGTGCTACACTCGGCGTTCCTACACATATATGACATACGATACAAAATGTCAATACTATGATCAAGAAGGTTTAAAATTAATATAACAATTCTCGACTTGACTAAAGGTATCCCCGCTCAAGGATAACCTACGCCCTAGGGTGACACTCCTAGGAATAGGTTCAAGGATCCTAGGTTGACTATTAATGGCTAAAGACAACACTTGGCTATAGTTCCTTCATCGCATCCCATTTATCTCACGATAATAAATATACATCCTAGGTCAATATCATTTGAAAATAGACTTAATGACCTTCAATTTTGTAGGTCATGAGTTTGAAATGCATCCTAAATGAAGAAGTTGTGCTCAATGGAATACGGACTAAATTTCTAAAAAAACTGTGTTGCTAGTAAAATCTTAGGTTGACTTTAAAATTCAATATCTCATAATATATATAGAATTAAATTGTAAACTTTATGTCGTTAGAAAGGTCTACGAGTCTATTTTTCAACGCTTCAAATGGTGTCTCAATCCGAATTTTCTAGAGAAAGATATGCCCGTTTTACAAAACAGTGTCTGGGCTGAAAATGGTCTGGCGTTCGAACGTGGCGTTTGAACGTCAGGCGTTTCAACGCCTGGGCAAAAATGAAAATCCTAACTCTGGACGTTCCAACGTGGCGTTCCAACGTCAGGCGTTTCAACGTGGTGTTCCAACGCCTGGGCAAAAATGAAAATCCTAACTCTGGACGTTCCAACGTGGCGGTCCAACGCCTGTCACGCGCAGCCGCAAAATTGGCACGAAACTTGTCAAAAACTTATCCAATCTTAATCCAAACTTCACCAAAGTTTTTATGGCTCAACTACACACTCAAGAGACAACAATAACTCAAACTCAAACCTCAAAACTAACCCTAGCATGGTAGATCTAAGGTTAAAGTTTCAAAAACTTTAACATTTAGAAATTTTGGATTTTTGTTTTTAGCATTCAATTTCTTTGAATTGAGCTTCAATATGCTTCAATTGGGACTTAAGGGAGTCCTCTAAACTCAACATTGGGCTTACCTAAGGTATCTAAGGTATAACCCAATTTCTTCAACTTATACATATACATAAAAATAGATTTTTCTCACCTCCTCAAGCTTGGTAGAGCTTTCAATGGCTTCCTTAGGCTTGGAATTTGAACTCTCTCTCCAAGCTTCTTCTTCTCTTCCTTCCTTCTTCTTCCTTTCTTTCTTCTCTCTCTTTCTCTCTCTCTCTATACGAATTTTGTGTGTGTGTGTGTGTGTGTTTGGCTTGGTGCTTGAAAGTAACACATGGGACTCAATCCCATGTGCCCACCTCCATCCTTTTCTTGTTACAACCTTCCTCCTAATTGGTCATTTCATCTATTTTGGTCACTTTTGACCACTTTGATCATAAAATACTTACAATTAGGTCCTAATAGGATTAAATCTTTACATTAAGACAT
>BRYE01000010.1:10275573-10290573 GCA_030159115.1 Actinidia arguta var. hypoleuca | reverse complement strand
TAAAACCATGAAACTTCAAACTTCAGTCACATTCGTCGGTCTCAGTCAATTCACAATGGCTTCAACCTTGTGAGTATCAATAGATACTCCATCTCCACTGATGATGTGCCCAAGAAACACTACGCTCGATAGCCAAAACTCATACTTCTTCAGCTTGGCATACAGTTTCTCATCTCGTAGTGTTTGTAGAACCATCCTAAAGTGTTGTTCATGTTCTACAATACTCTTAGAGTACACCAAAATATCACAATAAACACAATAACAAATTCATCAAGATAGAGTTTGAAAAACCGATTCATCAAATCCATGAATGCGCGCGCATTGGTAATTTTGAATGACATAACAAGAAATTCATAATGGCCATATCTGGTTCAGAAAGTTATTTTTTCTACATCAGTTGTCCTGACTTTCAGTTGATGATACCCTGAACTTAGGTCAATCTTAGAAAATACTTTGGTGCCCTAAAGCTGATCAAACAAATCATCCAATCTCGGCAATGGATACTTGTTCTTATGAATGCAGGATTCCCTTTTTGAATTACACGGCCTGCTTGCATGGAAGAGATGAGATAAGGAGGAGTCACAACACCAGCTCCCTCAAAGACTAGCCCTATATGGGCAGTATAGTAGAACACAACTCGTTTAAGTTCGCAATCGATGAGAGCATGTTGGAAAGGCAACTAATCCATTCCTAAGATGATGTCAAAACTGTGTATTTTTAAGGGTATGAGGTTCACAAACATTGACGAATCGTTGACAAGAATTATAAACTCTATCACACAATATGGAATTCCCAAAAGGGCTATGACACTATTAAAATGTAATCAAGTGGTACCAGGGATGTATGCAAATAGTGAGCAAAAAGGTATAAAATAAACGAATGTGTGGAACCCGAGTCAATAAGGACGTGTGTACGTTGATCATAAATAATGAGTATACCTGCCACTACTGAATTGGTAGCTGGTGTGTTTCCTGGTACAAGTGCGAAACCTCGGCCTTATCGTGGTTGATTATCCATATTCTGATTGAAGGTTGTTGGACTAAGGCTGACGTTGACATTCTAGCTCCTTGTGCCCTATGCTTCTTCGGATAGTCTTTAATTTGCCTTGCTTCCTTACGACACTCGCCCTAATGCTTCTTCTGACAATTTGGGCAAGTTGGTACGTCATTGTACTTGTTCCTTCATTGATTTTTGGTGTTTTTCTATGGGGTCGATGAATTTCCACTTGAAAATCCAGAACTCTACTGCTTTGAACTTTGTCCTTTGCTTGGATTTCCTCTTGATCACTTCTTATTGTTCTCCTGGTATTAGGACATCTCATTCAATGCTCTCTAAAAAATTATCATTCGTTAAAGGATCTCTTGATGGGTTGCCAATTGCAATATATTCACCTTAGTGCGGATATTCCATCGCAGTCCTACTTTAAACTTTCTCTCCTTGTGAGACTCCATCTATACTATGTATGGGGCATAATGAGATAATTCCATGAACTTAGAGTTATACTCTGCTACGGCCATATTCCTTTGCGTTAAATTAAGAAATTTCGTGGTTTTCTAGTCTTTAATAGCCTCAGAAAAATACTCTTCATTGAACACTTCTAGGAATTTAGGCCACAACCATAATGGCTCCAACGGCTTTTTCAATTGGCACTGGTATTGCCGGTTATTCTGGTGCATTGGCGGTGTTGCTTTGAGTCTCTTGAACTACTTGAACCAATTCTTCTAGGATCCTTTCTATAAGGTCAATTCGGCCTTCGGGCTCTACTACCCCTCTACGGCCTCCCCTATAGGCGGCATAGCTCACTACAAAAATATCAAGCGTTTAGACATTTATCATAACAATAGCTACATTATGCTTTAGCAAGTCATATCTCATAGAGCACATAGTACATACTCTAGTCAATCCTAGAATTCTATCTATACATGACTCATTCTTATGGTGTCCAACCTATAGCTCTGATACCACTCTGTCATGCCCCGCAACCTAGCCTATGCGGATCGAAGGCACACGACCAGCCGACAGTCTAGCTACCTGCGACCGACTTACATTAAACCGGTTGAACACATGTGCATAATCATTTACAATAATACTTAATTGCGGAAACATCATAATAACTAAAAATTATAAAGTGTGGATTACATACAGAGCAGTGCCTAAGTTCTTTTTCTTTTATACATAATAGGGTCAACTTTGAATATATACATAACATGGCCAACTTAAGGATACATAATAAAAGGGCTAGCCCATCAACAAAACTACATAAGACCCTTGGGCCACAAAACTAAAGTCTGCATTCTCATTTATTTCTATGACTTCTCAGATTGGCTTACTAAAAATTTATTTTTGCAAACATAAGCTAAACGCTTTGTGAATATGTTACACCCCGTAACCCGGCCTATGCGAATCGAAGGCACATGATCGACCAGCAGCCTAGCTACATGAGTCCGACTTACATTAAACCAGTTAAACACCTGTCCATAATCATTTACAATGATACTTAATTGCGAAAACATCACAATAACTAAAAATTATAAAGTGTGGATTACATACAGAGCTGTGCCCAAGTTCTTTTTCTTTTATATATAATAGTGTCAACTTTGAATATATACATAACATGGCTAACTTATGGATACATAACAAAGGGTTTAGCCCATCAACAAAACTACATAAGGCCTTTGGGCCACAAAACTAAATTCTGCATCATCACTTCCTTCTATGACTTCTCGAATTGGCTTTTGAAAAATTTATTTTTGAAAATATAAACTAAATGCTTAGTGAATAACGATAATACATGAACGAGAAAATACCATGGATCATTATCATAGCATGCATACCTCATTTCAAACAATCATGTAAGCATATGATAGCATTTTTATGAAACTTGAAATTTTCATGACTGTAACGTGGCATAGCTTGAAATCTTTCATAACTGTAAAGATATAAGTACTATAGTACAAAAAGTACAATAAATCGGCAATGTAACATTTCGATCACTCAATATAGTAACCATATAGGTCATGCTGGGGCTCTTTAGGCTAATGACGTCTCCCAACATAGATAGTTTAGTTCACATTCCCTATCGTAGGATTATCGAGCTAGATTAAGGTCTTGCCGCGAGAAGACCCTGAGTTGACACTATACATTGAATATACTTCTCCTTTCATGTAAAAGCATCAATCCATGGTTTTCGTTTCATAATATACTAACATTAACATGAGTTTAAAAGAAATGACAGTTATAATATAATATATTCATTTCTATATTGAAAACATTGCATGTAAATGGTTCGATTAGAAAGTATTTTGAAAATACATAGATTTTGTTCATGGCATCATATTACTCACCTCGATTTCTTTAAATAGGTGCTAAGCAACGTGTTCCTACATGTAAGGTACTGAAACGTCAATACTATGCTCAATAATATGTGAATAAAAGAATCAAAACTACTACGGAACTCCCGACTTGATCCAAGGTACACTTGCTTTAGGACAACATCCTTAAGAATAGGTCCAATGGTCCCAAGTTGACCATTCATGGATAAAAACAACACTTGGCTAAGGTAGGAACACATAGGATAACCCCATGAAATCCCAATGAAAATGCAATAATTTATGCAAAATAGACTTAGGCATTTGAACGGCTTCCCTAGAATTCGAACGTCTAGAGATAATCTATGCGTCACAGGCCTAAGCGTTCGAACGTCCACCCTTGACGTTCAAACGTCCAGAGACTTATCTAATGCAAAACAGGTCTTGGCATTCGAACGTCCACCCTGGCGTTCGAACATCCAGAGATTTCACTTACCGTTCGAATGGCCTTGGTAGCATTCGAACGTCAGACGTTCGAACGTCCAAAACTTTCTTTGGCTCGAAAATGATCTTTCGTAGTTCAAGCTCTCTAACCCCAAACAAACACCAAGCTTCACCAAAGTTTATATGGTTCAAATATGTACTCAAGGGATAACAATAACTCAAATGGAAAAAAAAAAGAACCATTAAAACCCTAACATTCACATATTTGGAGATTTCAATCCCAACTCCTCAATTTTCTCAATGTGAAGCTTTAAGCCCCAAAGATTAGTCAATTGGGACTCAAATAAGTCTTCCCACCCTAACCCAAGCCCTCCTAAGTACATTAAAGGCAAAAATCTCAAATTGTCCAACCTATCCTTACAACTTATACATATATCTACAAGGTTAAGGTGTTACCTTTCTTCAAGCTTGATGGAGCTTCCAATGGCTTCTTATAGCTTGGAATTTGACTATCTAAGCTCTTCCTCCCTTCCTCTTCTCTTTCTCTTTCTTCTATCTCTCTCACTATGTATGTGTGTGGTTGAAAGTGTTTTGTGTTTAGTGTATATGGGGTTTGTGTGTGTGTGTATAAGATAACACAAACACACATTGAAATAATCCTATGTGCCCTCCTCCAATAATTTTAGTTACAACCTAACTTTCAATTGGTTACTTTGACCCTAAAATAATAATAATCAACAAACAATTATAAAAGTCATAATTTACATAAATAAGAAAAATTAATGGGTTCGGGATATTATAGAATAATAATAATACATGAATGGGCTCGGGGTTGAGTAAGCACAAAATGATACCAATCGTTCATGATACCAATTATTACTAATCATAAGCCTTGCTTATGTCACCGAATAGTGGTACATATCAAAGTGATACCAATAATTAGTACTCCCCATAAGTTGGTTATAATAACCCGAAACTATGAATTTTTCTTATTTAGGTAAATTATGATTTTTAATTTTTTTTTTAATGTAGGTTATTATTATTTCAAGGTCAAAGCGATCAATTGAGAGTTAGGTCATAATAAAAGTCCTTGGAGGAGGGTACATGGAATTAATTTCATGTGTGTCTCATCATAAACACACATACACTACATAACACACACACACATAGAGATAGAAGGAGAATACGAAGAGAGAGAGAGCTTGGAAAGAGTTGAACCCAAGCTATAGGAAGCCATTTGAAGCCCATCAAGCTTACAGAAAGGTGATGATTATTTTTTGTTTCTAGAAGTGCTTGCTATGCCGTGCTTCTGTTATCAAAACTATGTATAGAAGGAGTGTTCAAACTGTTCATCGTATAGTTTTCCTTGATGAATGGGGACACCCAAACATCATGAGAGACTTACTAGCTTACTCTATTCAACATAATTATTATGACTACATAGATGCTTGATCTAAAGTAGTCTTATATCAAAATGAGTCTCATTCACATTCTTGGTATTTCTCATTCGATAAGTATTTTAAGTCAACTTTTGTTCCTTCTTGGTTTTTGAGATGGTGGAACCTACACGGAGCCACTTATGAAATAATTTCTACATATCTCATAGATCAAGTTACCTATTTCTCCTCTTCTTGTAAAGTAACCTCCCATATGAGTCAGTTTCCTATATTATTCCTATTTATGTCTAAATACAAAGTCTCTTGGATATTTAAGTGACAATATAATATTACTAATAATATAATCAATAGATAATATTTTGTCATATGGTAGGATGGCTTTAAACAGCAAAGAATTATTGATCAAGTTAAATAAGATTTCCCAATAAAGGTCCCTACTTTAGTACAACAGATCACAACTGCTATAATTACTCCCCTTCAAGTCATAGGGAAACCAAGCACCCAAGCTACTCAAGGAAGCCCTGTTTTAAGTTCTAAACCTTTCAAGTCAAAATCAAAGAACAAATTAGCTAATGGTGAGCTGATCTGAGTGGCTAAGTTACTTCTTACTAAAGCTCAAGCTTCAAAAGAAGAAGAGTCAGGGAATTCAGAAGAATCAATAACCTCCACAAGTAAGGATCCTTATGCATCACAGTACCAAGATGCTCAGGATCCCTTTGCATAAGTTAAACATATTGTTTTTAACAGTTTCAGTCACTATTTTCAAATTAATGGTTGAAAAGCTGCTGTTAAAAATATATTAGCAAATGAACAGTAAAAGTTACTATTCATGTGAACAGTAAACGTCACATGAGACAGTCAACAAAAGTCACGGAAGAGTCTGCCTATGTGAACATCAAATCAAGCACCAAAAATGACTGGCCAAAGGAGCTTTCTCTTGTACTCCTATGCCATCTTCTCCTATAAAAGGAGTTCAAGTCATTACAGAAGGGGAGCAAAAACCAGAGAGAACCACATCTTTTCTCTTCTTTGTCTCAACTATTTCTTGTAACCCTTCATTTGTAAATATTTACTCACATATGTATTCAATAGTTGTGATTTCAGGCATCTCAAGTTATTTTCAGTAAAACATTGTAAATTATTTCTTTAATTTCAATAACAAGAATATATTTTCAGTATCTTCTTTTAATAATTTACTTGTCTGCCTTAGTGGCTGATTTTACTTTGTTTATTTCACTACAATGGCTGGTTTAATTTATTTATTATTGTCTTTCTTTTGCTATTTATTACTTATTTTTTTTATGTGTTTCCTGTTCTGTGTAAATGGTATTAGAGCCAACCCTGGTTGTTAAGTCTTATTGATCAGTTATTCTTTCCAATTTATTCATCCCTTATTTTGGAGAAGTAATTCATCTAACTATTTTTCATATTCTACTGTGTTTTTCATTTTGTTACTAGCCGCCTTACCTCTTGTCCCAAATCAAGTGTAAGTCCAGGCAGAGCAGTGTAAGTCCCAACAGAGAAATGATAGGATTTCTATGTAGGGTATGTGTAAACATAAGATAGGTGAAAAACATAATAATGATAAGAAGAATAAGACTAAGTGAATTTCTTTAAAAGAAATAAAAAATCATGAGTAGATTGTTTAGGAGTAATTCTTTAATTAACTCTCAATCTTCTTTGACTGCTATACCAGATATAGTTAATGAAGAAGAACATGAATACCAAGACTTAGAAATTGATTTAAGTAATTGGACTATACCTAAAATACCTATTAAATAAATTTATAAAACAAGTTTCTTACAGTCATCATTTAAAGTGGATATTAAAATAAAAACTGTTGAATAAGTTTATGCCTTAACTAAAGAATATGAAACTTGTAGTATGCTGAATAAAGAATCTATTAAAAAACATAGATTAAAATGACACAATTTTATTCATATAGGATTAATTCAAATAGCAGTCAAACCATTAACTACAAAAGAAAAAAACCCATCTCTATTACTAGGACTAAGAGATGCAAGATTTAAAAAAATTTAAAGATAGTATTATGGAAATGTTAGAGTCAAGTTTATATGATGGACTAGTACATTTTAATTATTTTCTAGATTTTACTCTTAATCTAAGCAACCCTCATACATCAAAAGCAGTAACATTAAATATTAAAACATCTGGAGCCTTTACTAATATGATTGAAGGAAGTCATTGAATAGCCCTAATTTATAGCATTTATTATAAATGTATGAAAACAAATCTAAATATAAATGCTTTAAAAAAAAGTCCAAATGGCCAAACATTACTTATACAAAGTAGTACCAGTAATGCTAATGTTAGAATTCCTAAACGAATATATTGGAAAGATATTAATCTACTTGATGATTGGTTATTAAATAATGAAGTTACCAGGGTAATATCCAGAATGACAATAATAATTTAGATTACATACAACAATATCTAGATGGAACGATAAAAATAAGTTTTAAGGATTTAAGAATATAGTTGTGATAACAGAAGCACGGCTAGCATAGCAAGCACTTCTAGAAATAAAAATTAGCCTAGATAGTAGAAGTATGATTAGTAAGACAGACATTTACAAAAAAGATAAAAGTTTTATAAATCCCTTGGAACCTAGAGTTAATTTACGAGTAGAAACATCTTCACAAGTAAGTAAGCCCAGATATTTGACACATCCCAAATTTGGAGAAGAAGATATAGAAGAATCTTCTCAGGGATCTCCTACACAAATAGATTTTGAAGTTAGTACCTCTATCAATTCATAGTTATTAACTATTCATACAGAATTTATAATAGATGTAGATAAACTATTAAAAGAATTTAAGTCAAAATAAAATAAAATAAAGATACAGGAATATAAAAGTCAATATAATAAAAATCAAATGTCTAAAATAGTAAACTCGTGGAGAAAATTTATGAAAGAAATTCACACTGAAATAAATTTCTTTGATTATTTAAAAAATTAACATAAGAAAGTAAATTCTATTATAAAAAATTCATGAAAAACAACAGATAACACAATAATATCTTATAGTCACCCTCCTTTAGAAACAATAATCATCGAACATAAAGGATCATTCATGAAAGTTTCACCTTTTAAGTTATCTAATTAAAATACCGAAATTAAAAAAGTTATTGAACAAAATAATTATACTAATTAATATCTTAAAACTATAGGTAAACAATTAGATAAAATAGAGACCAAAATTGATTCCAATCCTATAGAAAATTCTCCTAGTACATCTAAAGATATTTTAGAAAACCTCATAATTAAACTTCCAAGTAATAGAAATAAACTTGGACTTGAAACTACTAAGAAAGAATATAAAAATATTGAAAAAATAGATGAAATATTCTCTCGATTAGAAATAAAAAATCTAAAAGAAGAAAAATCTTCTATCAAAGTTATTAATAAAAAAGATATCAAAACAGCATATACAAAATCTTTTTTAGATAATGATATTGAGCAATTAGAAAACCAATTTATTATTAATAAAATAATAAATCCTAAATTCACTCCTATTAATACTAAAGTTACAAAAAATTGGTATTCCAAACCTACTCCTCTAGACCTTCAGTATGAGGCAAGAAACTTAGATAATCAATTTTCAATTGAAGCTAAAAAACTATATGAATGGAATATAGATGGATTAAGTGAACATGGTATTTTACAAAATTTACATCACCTATCCATGGTTGCTAATAGTTATTTAACTAATTATACAGATTATACTCAATCTGATGTAGTTGAGTTATTAGCTTCTAGCGTCACTGGGATGTTAAAATCATGGTGGGATAAATATCTCACCGAAGAGTCAAGAGAAAATATTAAAAATGCAGTCCAATTAGATGAAAATAACCTTCTTCTTTTTTATGAAAATATAGGAATGAAAAAATCAGATGGAGTTAATACCTTAATTTATACCATAATAAAACATTTCATATGAACACCTAGTGATATCCATTCTAGAATACATGATCAATTAAGTAACTTAAGTTGTCCAACATTAAGTGATTTTAGATGGTACAAAGATGTATTTACATCCTGAGTAATGTTAAGAGATGATTGTACTGAATTATTTTGGAATGAAAAATTTATAAATGGTCTACCTTGTTATTTTGCTCATAAAATACGGGATGTCCTTATTTAACTTACAGGAATCATAGAATATGATAAATTAATTTATGGGGATATCATAATGACTATTCAAAAAGAAGGATTAAGAATGTGTATTGATATGAAAATTAGTAAACAAGTTAATCAAGATAAAAATAAAGCTAAATACGAATTAGGAATTTTTTGCGAACAATATGGCCTTCCCCCAGTTGCAGCATCAAGAAGAAATAAAAAAATTTAAAGAAAATAATCCATATAATATAAACGTAATAAATCCCAACCTAATAATTTTTATGATAATCCAAAAAATCAGAAATAAAAATCTACTAAAAAACAAAAGTACAATAGTCACAAAAAACCTAGCTATAATAAAAAAGATATAACTTGTCATAAATGTGAAAACAAAGGTCATTATAAAAATGAATGTTGATCAAAAGCTAAAATTAATAAATTACAAATATCTGAAGAAGAAAAATATAAGATATTTGAAATATTTAAATTAACTAATAAAGAAATCTATGATTCTGATAAAGGGTCAGAAGATCAACCTATAAAAACTACAGATTTCTCATCACCTAATGACAGTGAATGTCAAATAGAAATAGGATGTAATGATAATTGTTATAAAAATTTAAATGTACTTACTAAATCTCAATAAGAAGAAGAAACATTAATCAAACTAATCAGTGAAATAGATTCTACTGAGCTAAAACAACAATACATTAATAAATTAAAATCTTTATGAATAGATAACAAACCCCAAAAAGATAAACCAATTATAAGTCTTACAACTACTTTGAATAGGTTCCGAAAAGATAAACAAAAAGAAGTCACTTTACAAGATCTACAACAAGAAATAAACCTAATTAAAAAAGATATAAAAAATTTAAAGATAAAAGATAAGGCATTAGAAAAAGAGGTTACAATATTAAAAATAAATAAAAAATTCTTAGAATTTAAAAATGATTCTTCAGAAGAATCTGTATCCAGCAATACTAAACCCATTGATAAAACAGAAGATAATAGATTAAATATAATCAACAAAATAAATTTAAAAAAATGGCATTCAAAAGTTAAACTAATAATTCATGATTATGAAGTAGAAGTTATAGCTTTGATTGATACAGGTGCCGATCTAAATTGTATTTAGAAAGGATTAATACCTACTAAATATTATCAAAAAACTACTGAAAGACTAAGCTCCTCTAATGGAAGTGAAATGAATATAAAATATAAACTTTTTAAAGTTCATAAATGCCAAGATAATATATGATTTAAAACTTCCTTTGTATTAGTAAAAAATATGACTGACAAAGTAATTCTAGGACTACCTTTTATATATTTGTTATACCCATTTACTACTAATACTAGAGGAGTCATTACTAAACCATTTGGTCAACAAGTAACTTTCAAATTCCTAACTAAACTAGAAACTATTAAGTTAAAAAGATTAAAAGAATATTCTATATCAATGAATATTCTAAATCAAAAAGAAAAACAAGTAAATTTTCTTAAATAAGAAGTAAAATATAAAAGAATTGAAGAACAATTAGCAGATAATAAACTAAATCAAAAAATAAACCAGTTTAAAAATAAATTAAAAAAAGAAATCTGTGCCACCCTCCCTAGTGCTTTTAGGCATAGAAAAAAGCATATAGTAACTCTTCCATTTATGAAAGAATTTAATGAGAAACAAATTCCTACTAAGTCATGACCTATCCAAATGAGTACAAAACTTATAGAATATTGTAAAAAAAATAAATGATTTATTAAAAAATAACATCATTAGTAAAAGCAAGTCTGCTTAGTCTTGTCCAGCCTTCTATGTTAACAAAAACTTCAAAATTGAAAGAGGAGTTCCAAGATTAGTAATTAATTATAAACCATTAAATGAATTTTTAGAATAGATAAGATACCAAATTTCAAATAAAAAAGATTTAATTAAAAGTTTAAATGATGCAGTTATATTCTCCAAATTTGACTTGAAAAGTGGATTCTGGCAAATACAATTACATCCCAAAGATAAATATAAAAATGCTTTCACAACACCTTTTGGACATTATGAATGGAATGTAGTGCCTTTTCGACTAAAAAATGCTCCTAATGAATTTCAGAATATTATGAATGAAATATTTAATTCCTTCAGTCAATTTTCTATAGTTTCTCAGGAATCTCCTACACAAATAGATTTTGAAGTTAATACCTCCATTAATCCACAATTATTAACTATTCATACAGAATTTATAATAGATGTAGATAAACTATTAAAAAAATTTAAGTCAAAATAAAATAAAATAAAGAAACAGGAATAGAAAATTTTTGATGAATTTCTTGATGAAATTTTAGATAAAATTACAAAGATTTTTCTAGGATTCCTCAATTACATTACTGAGCAAATAGTTCATTTTCATTCATGTGTTTGGAACAAAGCACAAAGTAATTATAGTACTATTAAAAAAGAAATTCGAGCTGTAGATCTATGTGTTTTAAAGTTTCAAGAAGATGTTATAACATAAAATTAAAAGACATAATTTATAACCAAGTAAAAAACCAAAATTGTGCATCAGAAAACTATATATTGTCCTTATGTTCCAACCATGCCATGTTGCCTCTA
The DNA here is from genome assembly GCA_030159115.1 of Actinidia arguta var. hypoleuca. Classification (NCBI taxonomy): domain Eukaryota; kingdom Viridiplantae; phylum Streptophyta; class Magnoliopsida; order Ericales; family Actinidiaceae; genus Actinidia; species Actinidia arguta. The sequence continues at coordinate 10,278,678 of BRYE01000010.1, read as the reverse complement.
ACATTCAACTAAATATATGCAGTTAAAATTATAAGCAAATGAAAATATGCATATATGTTTCACTGTTTGTTTTGGTTGCTTTTTAATTTTTTAATTAAAAATATTATTAGGAGACCAATTTTAAATGGAAAAGGCTCAAAATAGAAAAGAGAGTGCTACAGTGGAGATGAATTTGGGTGTTAGTGTTGATCTTGGCGCATCAAAAAATAAAAATAGGATAGATTATATTAAATCTCCTTAAAATATGAATTATTTTTGAGTTGTCTTTTAAATTTTGAATTCAAATTGGCCCCTTGATGTATTTAAAATTATTTAATTTTTCCCTTCAATTAGCAATCTATTTATTTATTTTTGGATAAAAAATATCATGTGCCAGACACATGACATGATAAATGCAATTTGCATCCAGAATACCTTTATTTTTAGTGATTAACCAAATATGACCTTGGGCCTTCAACCATCTCTTGTTTTATTATTTAGCCAAACATGACGTAAGGTTATCAACCTTCAATTCTCTCTCCACATTTGTAAATTTTTCTGAATAAAAAATTTGAAATAAAGGTTTTTATTTAGGCTGGGATCTAGGTATGATCCAAGAAAAGAAAAGTTATATCTAATTTTTTTTAATATGTTTTTCTTTTAATCATGTCAAATACCAAATGCCCATTAAATACTAAAGACAATACAGTCTTTTTTGCACATGAATATAAACGCACAATTACCTTGAATAAAAGCAAAACTTTTTACTAACAAAACATTCTTCTACTCGCAAAGTCTCGTTTGAGCTAGGTAAAAAATATATTCTTTTAATATGATTGTGTTGAAAAGTTTGAGTACAATTGGAAAATTGTTTGGTAAAATTAAAGTCAGTTAAAAAGTTTAAAAAGAAATTGTTAATAATTATTTTTTTTAAATTTTTTTAAATTATTTTTTATCCATAAATAGTTGTATTAAATATTCTACCATAGCTTTCAATACAAAAAAATAAAAATTACAACTTATCAGTTGTGTCAACATGCAGTGATTGTGTGATTAATTTACACAAAAAATTAGATACAGACAAATATCGGAATATGTGATGGGTACTCAACCTTCAATTTTAAAATCAAACAAAAAATCACATAAAAAACTTAACTCACACGTGCCTCAATATTTTACCAAACATAAAAAAAAAACAATTGTAGCTATTTCTTTCATGCCACTCACATGCACGTTTGTTAATTTAAACATCTACTTCGAAACAAAATAAAATCAAATTTTCATAAAAAATTGAAATAAAAGATTTATTTAGGCTCAAATCTATGTATGATCAGCCCAGAATCGGACTCAAGGTGGGACAACAATGGGCCCATCTCTCATAGACTCACCGGGTCACCTCGCCAGGAACCGAGTCGAATTCTTTGTCTGCTAAGGAAGACAATTGTCACAGCCAAAAGAGATGGACAGATATGATCTAAGAGCACCAAATAATTACTTGCGCATAAAAAAAAATCAAACTACAGGGACCAATGGTGAAATTTACCACCAAAAAATGACCATTTGCGTTTACATTTCGAAGCTTTTACAGAGACCATTTGAAAAAGAAGGTTGTACAGACAACATCAAGAAGACAATGTCACGGCCAAAAGAAAAAGGTTGTACAAAGACCATTTGCGTTTACATTTAGAAGCTGCTTATGCCAGAGCATTTCCCTTCACCGTACCGAATCAAACCCTCTGGCACCATCAAGGTGAACTTAGCCAACATGGAAGGAGGCACAACCACGTTCCCGGCGCATTCTAGCTTCCCGGAGTTGCACAAATTGTTGTCGATGAATCATTTCTGAAAATTCCAAAAAAAACTCAAACAAATCAAATTGGTATCATGGAAATAATTACAGATCTAAGAGCATCAAATACTTACTCTCAAACAAAAACAAAAACAAAAAACAAAGACACATACAGATCTATACATGCAGAGAGAGAGAGGGGAAGGGTTGATTTGGGAGGAGAGAGGGGCAACCACTCGACTGATGAAAAAGGTTGTTTGAAAGGTTGATTTGAGAGGATGAGGTGGAGTAGAACTCTGAGTTCTGAGGGTGGCGTGGAAGAGATGAGGGAGTTGATTTGAGAGGTCCTCAGAGTAGTCACATCTTTCTTGAGCCGTGAGTGGTACATTAGGTGCCGTGTGAAATTTTTATTTGGGCGTGTTTTCTTATATAAATCCAAGCCGTCTATTTAAAATCAAATTCATCTCAGCCATTAGATAAAAAAGTGATGTTTGTAGGCGGGAACAAAAATTTTGAGATAAAATCTGAGCCGTTGGATCAATTCAAATGGATTTCAGCCGTAAATAGCGAGAGATAGATTTTGGATTCAAACGTAGTTGTGATTTATATTATAGATATATATTGTATGTATATTTTGGAAAAATTTTGGAATTTTATTTTTGATTCACCTAGAAGGGTTTAAATTTGTATTGGAGGCCTCTTTTGAGTCCTAATTGGTTAAATCTTGGAGCTTGTCGCTCCACATTGAGAGATTGGAAAGTCGAGATGAAAATTCCAAAACTTAAAGAAAATTAGGGGTTCGAATTTTTAAATCATAGATCCCTTTTTATTTAAATGGTCCTTTCTTCTCTATTTTGAGTTATTTTAGTTTTCTTGAGTTGTTCTTTGTACCCTAGGAGCCTTGGAAGAGATTGGGTTGTGTTTTGGAGAAGTTTTGATAAATTTTAGTAACCATTTTTGCTGCTGCGTACGCCCAGTATTCGAACACTATACTTAGCATTCGAATGGTTTGAAAGTTTTGCCTTAGCGTTTGAACGCCCCTTTTAGCGTTTGAACTATCATGCCCCGACCGACTAGGCTGGTTATCAAGGCCGACATATATTAAACCGGTTGAACACCTGTGCATAATTATTTATAATAAAAAAAAATTAGCAAAAATGTTATAATACAAAAAAGTAGAAATATGGTTGACATTACAGAGTTGTGTCTAAGTTTCATATACATACATGGCATTTTCTAGGCTACCCCAATAGTATCATAACATTGATACAAAATATGGGGTCTGAAAAACATCATAAGGCCCTTGGGCCACAAAATTATAGTCTTCATTGTCATTT
>BRYE01000010.1:10268073-10273073 GCA_030159115.1 Actinidia arguta var. hypoleuca | reverse complement strand
GTATAACATCAACTCGAGGTCTTCTCGCGGCAAGACCTTAATCTACCCTGATAGTCCTACGATAGGGAACATGAAATCTATGTTAGGAGATGTCCTTGACCTAAAGAGTCCCAGTGTGACCTACATGGTTACTATATTCCGTGATCGAAACGTTATTATGCTGAGTTATTGCACTTTTTGTACTACAACACTTACAGCTTTATAGTTATGAAAGATTTTAAGCTATGCCACGTAATAGTCATGAAAGTTTCAAGTTTTAGGAAATGCTATGCTATGCTTACCTGATAGTTTCAACTAGATATGCATGCTATGATAATGATACATGGTATTTTCACGTTCATCTATTGTTGTTATTCACTAAGCGTTTAACACAGGTATTCAACCGGTTTAATGTAAGTCGGCCTCAAGTAGCTAGGCTACCGGCCGGTCATGTGCCTTCAGTTATGCCCCGTAACCCAGCTTATGTGGATCGAAGGCACGTGACTGGCCAACGACTTTCCCACTAAGGCCGACTTACCTTAATCCGGTTGATCACTTATGCATACTCATTTATTATGATATAAAATTTTACAAAAATATCATCATAATTGAAAATAGAAAGTGTAGATGACATACACAGTATACAGAGTTGTGCTTAAGTTTTTAACTTTATACATACATAACATGATCGACTAGTTATAACATCGCTAAATAAAATAGGGTCCAACATGTACAAAACATCATAAGCTATGCGCTTGCTATCTTCTTCTTAAGGCTCCTAGGATTGGCTTCCTGAAAATAGTTTTCAAAAAAGTAAGCTATGAACATAAAATACCATAGATCATTTGCATATTATACTTATCTCATTGAAACTATCATGTAAGCATATCATACCTTTTTCTGAAACGTAATTTTCATAAACTTGAAACTCACATAAGCATAGCATAAATTAAACTTTCGTAGTCATGAACATAGTATATCATGAAAAGTGTAACAACTCGGCATAACATAGTAACCGTATAGGTTATACTAGAGCTCTTTAGGCCTGAGATGTCTCTATCATAGATAGTTTATTTTACGTCCCCTATTGTAGGACTCTCAAACTTGGTTAAGATCTCGCCACGAGAAGACCCTGAGTGTCACTATACATTAAACATATTTTATTTTTCTCATGTAAATCATGTATCCATGAGTTTTTCATTCATAAAATAATAACATCTCATATATTTAGAAGACATGACTTTCATAGTATAACATATTCATTTTATGCATTGAAACATGAACGATATTTGAATATATCATAGTACGTATTGAAAATATTTTAAAAATATATAATTTTGTTCATGACATTGTGTTACTCACCTTGCTTTTCATGATTAGGTTCTAAGCAATGCGTTTCTACTCTTTGTGTGTTCAAATGCTCCGTAGAGGCATTCGAATGCTAAGCATACGTAGCAATACTAATGGCTGTTAGACTTTACCAAAATTTTCCAAATACAATCCAAATCTTTCCATTCTTTGAAAGATCTAAAATTGTACTCATTAGGATGAGCATAACTCAAAATCAACGAGAAAGGACCATTAAATCAAAAGGGATCTAATATTGAAATGTTTAAAACCCTAACATGAAAATAATTTGGGGGTTTTCAACTCCACACCCAAATCACTTGATTCAAGCCTTAATACATGCATTTCAACTCAAATTAGACTCAAGGGAGTCCTTAAAACAAACCTACATCCCACCTATACATGTACACTTACAAGGGTTAAAGTTATTTACCTCTTTTCCAAGCTTTTCAAGCTTTAATAATGGTTTCTCCTAGCCCATATTAGCGTTCGAATGCTAAAGAAGTTCGGCCTTAGCGTTTGAATGCTCTGAAGGTGTGAAACTGGGTGGACTCTATTATAGGCTATAGCATTCGAACACCCTCGTTTAGCGTTCGAACGCCAAGGAGAAAACTTGGCTTTAGCATTTGAACGCCATGTTCGAATGTCCAGAGAGCATAAAAATTAATGAAACTCGTTAAAGATGTAAGCATTTGAACTCTTCTATTATCGTTCGAACGCTGAGAGAATTTGACTTTAGCGTTCGAACGCCAATACTAGCGTTCGAACGCTAAGAAGAATCCTGTGTAAAAAACTTAATTCTAAGGTTATGAAAAGTTCTAACTTAATTCTTATCACTTGATCCCTAAAATAAAACCAACTCACATTAAATGGTGTACGAGTTATAATTTACATAATTGATGAAATGGAATGGGTTCGGAGTGTTACACATTCGATCCGCATAGGCCGGGTTGCGGGGCATGACATTGGTGCTTCCTATTACAAATGTGATGATATGCATATAATCCAAGAAATCAAGCAATCACACATTAAAACATAATGAATGGGTTTTAAAATTATTTTACCAAAATAAAATCTTTCCTTTTTTAACATCATACAACTAATGACATATAATAAAATATCAATTAAGCAAAGTCATTAGGGTAAGAATTAACATGCTAGTATAGATGCCAATTAAACATATAGCATGTTAAATGAGACAATTTAAAGAATTTTTTCAAATAAAAATACATGTCTCGTATTTTTCTCATGAAAGGATGAATTTTTTGAAAAACAATTATGCAAAAAAAAACTTTTTTCTCTATGACAACATCAATCAACTAGTGATAAACAAATTTTGCAAATAGAGAATCGTCATTGGCGATATGTAGCAAATGAGTCAACAAGCTATATAGATATCAAGTACAAAACATGTTAAAGAAAGACAATTTAAGGTGAGTGAATAAATTCAAAAGATTTTTGCATAAAAACTTAACTCTTAAACTCTTTCACTGTAGAGGGGTTTTTGAAATTATCCAACAAGGGATAGTTTTATCAAAAAAAAAAGACAACTCCCCCTAGACATATATTTGTCCACACTTAGTTACCAATTATGTGGAATATATCATGAATGCTTTAATCAATATGGATTATGACGAAGTCAATTTTATCAAAGTATTTCACTGTAATATATATCATAATGATACAATGTCTAAGTAATCTCATACAAATTCATGTAATGACATTGCTCATCAAGAAGTGTTCATGCAAAGTAAAAATATTTTTTATTAAAAATTTAATTTTGTATAAAGGAGACAACTAGATGCACACATACTTTACTTAGATGCATTTTATCTCAATTATGCAAAGCTTTACTTATTATAGAAATATAAGAAATGATATATCTCAATGAAGCATGATATATTTCTAAAATATATTCTAATCATCAAAATAATACTATAACTCTAAGGATTGCAAAGAAGGTATGGAATCATATATGTAATGTTTTGTAATTTTTTTGGGGGGGGGTTGGACTTGGGCCATAAATATCTATTTAATGGTATTGTTGTTTGGCCATGGGCCAAATAGGTTATGAATTATTTTTGGGCTAGGCCCATTATTGTTTAGATTATTTATGGGTTAGGACCATTGGAATTAAATGAAAGGTATAAAAGTGTTAGTGTGTGAGTGTGATACACCATAGCAAATCCCATGGAAAGTTTCCCCAATACACTTCCACTTTCACTTTTTCCCCTCAAATCAGCCATCTCTTTCTCTCTCTCTCCCTTTTCTCTCTCTCACTTTCCCTTTTTCTTTCTTCCTCTATCTCTCTCCAAAAAGAGCTCCGGCCGAAATCCCCATTTCCGGCCACTCTCCGGCGACATCTGACCTTTGCACAAAGAACAAAAGTTGACCGTCTCGTCGAGCTCTTCGATTCCAACCGATTGGAATTTCGATAAGGCTCCGTTTGGGCCTTCATTTTCTAAAAAATCCATCATTTGTCAAGAGGTAGTTTAATATTGTGTTAATGCCCCATTATCTCTATTTTTATGATTTTAGAGTGTGTTTGGTTGTTAGGATAACGTATTTTTGTGAATATATGTTACCATGGAAACCTAGAAAATCTCATGTTTAGGTGATCGATAACATTGTGTGAATAACGCGTGTCACGTGTTTAATAAAATACTTGTGAAAACATCGGATTTATTGCGAAATAACTAATGTATGTGTTTATGTGATTTATTCGATTTTGTGTTAGTTATTTGGTAGAAAACTATGCCATAATTGATATGTTAGGAAGTTAAAGACTTTTTCGTGATTTGGTGGTTATTTAAATTGTGAACTTTAAATAGATATATTGTTCATTTGATATGGCATTGAGCATGACCATATCATAGCATCATTGAGGCCTTGTCGGCTTTTGCACAGCATTGGGATGGATACATTTATGGATGGTACTCCCTTAGGGAGGGGTACTAAGGATGAAAATTCCGGATGTGGGTGTGGTGGTGAGGAAAAGGGCGGATGGCTCCCTAATAAACATTCACTCCAATCTTTACTCGGTTAGCTCCCAGGGATTGGTTTTAGCTACACTTCTTGTGTGGGTGGCCCATAATTCGGTGTTGAGAGTGTGTGTGCATTGGGATGGGCATTGTCGCATCTAAGCCATTTGATTGGTTTCATTGCCTTGGTGGCATCATCATTGCACTTCATTTTATTCTCATGATTTTAGAGATAGTATGACATTTTTACAATATTATTCTACTAAGCCGTCGTGCTTAATCAAACAAAATAAAATCACTTTCAGGTGAAAAGGATAAGGGCAAAAGCCCGGCTTGATTTGACCGTGTTCGGGTCTTTTTGAAGGCTTTCTTGTGGATATAGCTTCATTGGATGTTTTGTGGTACTTAGAGTAAAAGCATGCAATTCTTTTGGGTAATTTAGAACCTTAGGATAGGTTTGAATTACATTTATTACATGTATCCATTATTGGGCACGTGTTAGTCCCTTTTTATTTCAAGCATGTAAAGGGATTTGTTTTGATGTTAATCCCATTCGGGCAAAGGTTTAGCCCTTTTAAAATTAATATTGTTGTACCGAATTTTGACTTTTCAATGGGTGTCCATGTAGGATAACCCCTTTAAATTCCGTACTTTTGATTGGTCCACGTAGGACCTTTCTCCGTATTCTTTGAC
>BRYE01000010.1:10240573-10243073 GCA_030159115.1 Actinidia arguta var. hypoleuca | reverse complement strand
ACTAAATAATCTGAATTGCACTCCAAAGCGAAAGAATTAAAATATCCTTATCGCTATTTTAATACCACAATTAAAACTTATCTACATGGGTATGAATAAATAGAGTTTGATTAAATAACTGTCTACCAAACAATAATTATTTTCAACTCTTATGATACAAAATTGACTTCCTATGTCAGTCACCAAAACAAAATGTCTACATTTCGATAATAATTTACTGAAAAGACCAAATCCAGATTTCAATGACTTTTTGGCGATTAAAATCGTACATATATAAAGATTTGGAAAAATGAATACCATGGAAAACTCTAGGCGATCATAACCACATGGAGATTGATTAACATAAGACTTTGGCGATATCACTCTCCATAAGCGATCTCAGAACGGCGAACATAAACTACTGGTAGTATTTCTTCAAGTGTTCAGTATTCCTGGGGTAAGGTAATGCTTTCCCACTCATGTCTTCTAGCTAATAGGTTCACGGCCTAAAAACTTTGACAACTTTGTAGTGGCCTTCCCATGTTGGACCGATCTTTCCAACGTTAGGCTCTTTTGTAAATATAGTGACTTTCCTTAAGACTAGGTCACCAGGCAGAAAAGATTTGTATTTAACTCTCTGGTTATAGTACTTGGTGACCTGATGCTTGTAGGCTGCTTGGCGTACCTCAGCTCGTTCCCTCTTTTCGTCAAGGAGATCAATATTGAGCCTTAGCTCGGCTTTGTTGTTCTTCTTATGGAAATATGAGGTCCTAAAGCTCGACATTTCTATCTCCACAAGTATAACTGACTCTATCCCATAAACCATCGAGTATGGCGTCTCTCCCGTAGGGATTCTACTCATCGTGTGGTAAGCTTATAGTATGCTCGGTAGGTATTCTATCCATTCGCCCTTTGATTTTTCTAATTTTGCCTTTAGATTCCTTTAGATTATTCTGTTGGTGACTTCCACTTGACCACTCACTTGAGGATGACTAAGCAAGGAGAAATGGTTGGAGATGGCAGGGTTTGAGTAGAACAGTTTGAATCCATCATTATCAAATTGCTTTGTGTTATTTGAGATGATAACCTTGGGATTTCCAAATTGACAAATGATGTTCTTCCATACAAAATTCCTGGTGTTTCTCTTAGTGATTTTGGCAAGAGGCTCTACATCTATCCACTTCATGAAAATAATCTATGGCGACGATCAAGAACTTTTTTTGCAATGGAGCTTGAGGCAGAGGTTCGAGTATGTCAATTCTTTATTGAGCAAATGGCCATGGGTTGGTCATTGGTACCATATCAATATGAGGGAGGTGACTTACTAGAGCAAACCTCTGGCACTTGTCACACTTTCTGGTGAAAGTCGTTGTATCTTTCTCAATTTGTGGCCAGAAATATCCTTGGCAAACTACTTTCCGCATTAGTGATCTCGCCCTAGAGTGGTTTACGCAAATTCCTTCATGAATTTTTCTAAGCACATAATCTGCTTTCACAGGTCAGAAGCATCTTAGAAGTGGTCCTGAGAAGGATCTTTTGTATAAGGTTCCTTGGATGAGGCAAAATCTGGCTGCTCGATACTGGATTCAGAGAGCCTGTAGCTTATCTAACAGTAGCGTCTCATCACGGAGGTATGCAGTAGTGTCGTTCATCCATGTCGGATTGAAGGCTGCTTGATAGATGGTTTCGGCAATCTCAATACTTGGGTTTGGTAAAAATTCTAAAGGTATACTCCTGTCCAAGATGAAATTAAAGGCTAAGGCGAGGTTAGCTAGAGCATCGGCCTTCTTATTCTCTTCTTTAGGAATTTGGAGAATCTTGAAGTCTTTAACCTTCATAGACATGGTTTTTACCTCATTAAAGTAGGCTACCATCCGAAAATGTTTGGCGAGGTAATCCCCTTGGACTTGACTTACCACAAGTTGGGACTCATTGAAGGCGTCCAAGGACTCTACTCAAAATTCTGTTGTAACTCGTAGTCCGACGAGGAGAGCCTTATATTCAGCTTCGTTGTTCGTTGCTTTGAATCCGATGATAATGGCGTATTCCATTTGCTCACCCAAAGAAGTTTAGAGGACAAGTCCCGCACCACAACTGTGTTAATTGGATGATCCGTCTACAAAAAACTTCCATCTAGCGAGGTCTTCGTCTAGGTTCTGTTCTCTTGGAATTTGCACCTTGGGGGGAATCACTTCTGGCTCTAGAGCAAGGGCATGTGTAAATTCAGCTATAAAGTCGACCAATGCCTAGGCTTTGATCGCCATCCTTTGTCGATAATTGATATGAAATTTACTTAGTTCAATAGACTATTTGAGAAGTCGCCCTAAGGTGTCAGGTCATTGAAGAATCTATTTTAAAAGTTGATCAGTCAATACCATAACAGGATGTGCTTGAAAATAGTGGCGAACCTTTCTGATGTCGATCAGGAATGCATAGGAGAGCTTCACAATTTTTAGGTACCTGGTCTTGGCTCTTATGAGGACCTTACTGACATAGTACACTGGTTTTTGAACCTTATCTT
>BRYE01000010.1:10230573-10238073 GCA_030159115.1 Actinidia arguta var. hypoleuca | reverse complement strand
ATGTGTCCATGAAGCTGAGTTCATGTTTGGAAGTTGCATCAACGATCAGATTAATCATGGGCAGAGGGAAACTGTCTTTTAGGTAGGCCTTGTTGAGGTCGGTAAAATCGACACATACTCTCCATTTCCCCCCTTTTTAGGGGCGACAACAACGTTGGTGAGCCAATTCAGATAGTGAGATTTCCTGATAACATTAACTTTGATGAGCTTAGCCATTTTCTCTTCTATGACTTTCAAGCATTCCAGGGTGAATTTTCTTCCCTTCTAGCAAATTGGGGAATGGTCAAGGTTAGTGAATAGCTTGTAAACGATGACCTGAGTATCTATTCCTGGAATATCGCCTTGTGACCATGCAAAAACATCATAGTTTTTCTTCAAAAACTCCACTAGGGCACTCCGCCGCTCCTCAGTCAATTTAGTCCTGATCATAACATGGCGATCTGTGTAATCAGGATGTATGGAAGTTAGGGCAACTTCTTCTAGAGTTTTGGTGTTCTTTGTCTCTCTAGGGTCAATGAGGGTAATTTCTTCCACCTCGTCTCTCAATGCCTCTATCTTGGCATCGTCAATCTATAATTGCTATTGAGCACTTGGTTTTGGAGAAGATTCATCCCTCATAGCCGTGATGAAGCACTATCTAGCAACATTTTGGTTGCCTCTCACCTCGCCTACCCAAGTTAAAGTGAAAAACTTCATCATCAGGTGAGAAGTTGAGGTGATGTCATTGATCCCGCCCAACATAGGGCAACATAAGATTGCATTATAGGGCGAAAGGCAATCCACCACAATGAAATGTTGTTATACTATAGTTTGGTGGGGCTCTATCCCTAAGGTCACAAGTAATTTGATCCATCAAAGTGGGTGTGTTGTGTTTCCTCCAAATCCAACCAGGGGGTATGAAACGGGTGAAACTTATCTTGCCCAATCTTCATCTTGTTAAATACCAAGATGAATACGATATTCGGAGAACTCCCATTATCAACCAAGATTCTCTATACGTTGAAATTGGCGATCGTAGAAGAGATGACCAAAGAGTCGTCATCAGGGAGATGTAAGTCTCTCAAGTTGTCGTTGGTGAAGGTAATGGACTAGTGAGCTTAAGTTGTAGGTGTGTAGAGGTTATATACTTCTTCTTCAGCTCGCCCATAGCACTTCTAGCGTGTCTTTTTCGGGATGAGGTTGAACATCCTCTTGAACCAAAACTACCATAAGTCACTTGGATATCTCTTGACGTTGGTCTATTGTCACCATATCTCATATCAGGTGAGTCGGGATGTGGGCGATCAACCATATATTTTCTCAAATATCCTCTCTAGATTAAGTAAGTTATCTACTCCTTCAGTTGGAAGCAATCCTCGGTGTTGTGCCCATGGTCCCTGTGAAACTCAGAGTACTTATTTTTGTTTCTTTTGAGGGGATTGGTCTTGATTTTCTAGGCCACTTTATAAATTCATCATTCTTAATTACCACCAGATCGGGACGTTGAGGTAGAGTACACGGTCATCAATAGCTGGCTCTCCTTCTAGTATCATGATCTGACCACTTGCTTTTCACCTCATCCCTGTAGTCTGATCGGATGATGTCAGGTTCCTTACTCTTGTGATTGTCCCTTTCTCGCCTAATTCGCTTGGCCTTGGCCAACTCTTTTATTGCAATGTACTTGTCAGCCTTACTTTGTAGTGTTGATAGGATTTCAAGGACATTCTTGGAGAGGAAGTTGAATAGCGGGCTTGGGCAAAGTCCCTCCATCATGGCCATAATCACCACCTTATCACTAGGGTCCTCTACCTTCAGGATGGCTTGGGTAAATTGCTTGACATAGTCTTTCAAGCTCTTACCTTTCTTTTGGTGAACAATGAAGAGGTGGGAGGCATTCTTTTACCTGACCCGACAGCTCATGAAATTGGCGACAAAGAGCCTACTCAGGTTGCCAAATGAATCAATGGTTTTCAGAGATAGCTTTTTAAACCACGACCTCGTTGGTCCATTTAGAGTAGCTGAGAAAGCTTTTCACATAACCTCATCCGAGTATTCCTAGAGTGTCATCAAGTTCTTGTAGGAGTCCAGGTGGTCCATTAGATCTGTCTCTCCTTCATATATCCCAAGTTGAGATGGCAGCTTGAACTTGGATGAAACTTTGGTTCTCATCACTATTTCTGTAAATGGGGGATCATTTTGCTTTATCAAGGCATCTACCGTGACTAGAGCATTCACACCAGTGTTAATTGCATCAATCTTAGCATCCAAGTCTTTGATCTTCTAGGTGGTGGATTTATCTTCGTGTCTGGGCACCTGGTCATCATGGCGAGGTGACCTTCCTCTTCTTCTGGTCTCCTTGCCTTCCATTTCATGAGTCCAGCTAGAAGCTGAGATTCTGATGAAACAAACTTCTTTTTTGCCTAGAGCATAAGCTCGGTGATTGGGGCCACCAATTTCTAGTAGAACGGGCCCGACCAGTGCTATAGTGAATATGGGATTCACGATCACCTAATTAGTGAGAACGGCAAGATCAACTAACTTTTGAGATAGGAGCTGCATGTGATGGTGGGTTGTTCGTGGTGAGATGTTGTATTAGGCGTGCATTGTTCTCGTTCATAATCCTGATTTGTTCGGCAATCCCATGCATCTGACGGTAGAGACCCTCAAGATCTAGAGCTCGTCTAGTGTTAGCCATTGAATCAACTCTATTATCCAAAGGGCTACTGGTACTTGGTCTAGATAATAAGCGCCTATGCAACTGCATTAGTTATTGAGAACTGTCGTTCCTATAGACGGTGCCAAACTGTTGTGGTAGAAATCTAGGGGTGAGCAATGAAAATAAGATTTTATCATAAAATGATAGTTTTATATGATATATTTTTTTATGACGATCCAGTTTAGTGCATTCCATAATACACCAATGCTTTAACCTAGAGTCATCTACTCTAATGGGTGAGATAAACCATAATATTATATAAAGGTTAATAGTATTATAGTTTTCGTAGATGAGACGTCCAAACTCATTAATGACTACGGACTCAATTAAAGTTACTAAGCTCAACGATTAATATCACTCATGTGTAAATTTCATTTTTCACACATTTATTGTATTTCTAGATAAATTAGGGACGTATCATCCCATAATATATAATAATATCCATATCATCTCATGATATATAATGGAACAACATCCAATGTATGATAAAATGAATTCACATTTCAAATCGTAATTAAATATTTGGACATGTTGACAGGCAATCCCCAACAACTGCACGGGTAGATGTAAATGGTAAAAACTTAAAGCACATTAGTGAAATGTTCATGTAGTTGTTTTAGACAAATAAAACTACAAATTTAAGGAAAACAAGCCATTTGGAATACGTAAACTAGTCATTCAACGATCCAAAAAACTACACGGGCAGCTTTCTCGTGCCAATGTAAGTGTTAGAAACTTAAAACATGATGGTGCGAGGTTCGGGTAGAGGTTTAAGACAAATTGCTTCGAGCTCTCTTCGGGAAAGTGTAAAAGTGTAACCTCTTGCTCCTTGATTTCACATAAACAACTGAGTGCCTTCTGCTCCTTTTGGTCTTCTCTTCCTGTGTCTATTGACCTCCTGCCCACTCACATGATCTTTATCAAATCCTTGACGGCGGATAGGACTACTCCTGCTTGCTCTTGGCCTTGGCTGCTTAGAGACATCCCTGTAGTTCGTCTTAGAGAATGGAATTAGGAATTCTATTTTCGTCATAGGTCGGTCATCTGTTCAATCTGGAATTCCATCTCTTGTTTGGTTTCTGGTACCGGTTTAAGTTCCTTTGTTAAAATCAATATCGTAGTCAGGCTTCCCTTCCCGGTTGTCCTGTCCTGTTCAATCCGTTGTTCTTCTGTCTGAGGCAAAGGCGAATCCCTCATACTGTATACGGTCGAGCTGCCTTGGCTGGTACATCAAACTTAAAAAACTTAAGGAAAACAAGTCATTCAGAGGGTATAATTGTAAATCGTCCATCGAACGACCCAAGAAGCTACTCGAGCATCTTCCTGATCCAAATGTAAGTGGAAGAAACTTAAAAAATAATGATGAGATATAGTAGTAGAGATTTGGGACAAATAATGCTAAAAACTTATAGAAAAGGGGTCGTTGGAGGGTTTGTCATCCAATGGTTGAGGAACCTATACGAGCGAATAAGTGGTAAATACTAAAAACACATTGGTGGTAGTGATTTCGGATAAATACCACTAAGAACTTAAGAAAATCTGCCGTTTGGAGGGTGTAATAGTAAACTGGCCATCCAACGACCCACAAAATTGCACGGTCAGTTTTCTCATGCCCAATGTAAGTGATAGAAATTTAGATCATGCTGATGCAACGTCAGGGTAGAGGTTTAAGACAAATAACGCTCAAGTAATTAAAAAACAGGTCATTTGGAGGGTGTAATTGGACACTGGCCATCCAACGACTCACATAATTGCATGGGTAGTTTCCTCGTGCCAAATGTAAGTGGGAGAAATTTAAAAAGCTGGTGCTATGTTCTGGTAAAGGTTTAGGACATATAACGCTTAAAACAAAAGGAGAACGGGCCGTTTGGAGGGAGTAACAGTGAATTGGCCATCCAACGACCGAGGAAATTACATGAACAACTTCCTCGTGCCAAATGTAAGTGATAAAATCTTAAACCACACTAGTGCGACATCCGGTAAGGGTTTTGGACAAATAAGGCTAAAAACTCAACGAAAATGACATTTTAGGAGCGAAATTGTAAATCGGTCATCTAACTACTTAGGAAACTGCACAAGCAGCTTTCTCATGCCAAATGTATGTTGTAAAAACTTATGACACGCTGTTAGAAGGTCCGTGTAGAAGTTTAGGAAGAATAATGCTAAGAACTAATTAAAAATAGGTCATTTGGTAGGAAAAAATGTAAATCTGCCATCCAACGGCCTGGGAAGCTGCATGGGGAATGCTAAATGTGAGTTATAGAAACTTGTAACAAATGTTGGTGCAACATTCGGGGTAAGGTTTTTAGACAAATAACACTAAAATGTTATCAAAACTGGTTGTTGTTGTTGTTGTTGGGTGGGGGTGGGGGTGGGGGGGTGTTAAATTAGTAAACAGGTCATACGAAGACCCAGGAAACTACACAGGGCAGCTCCTCGTGCCAAATATTACCGGGTAGACGTTTAGGACAAGAACGTTTAAAAGTTAATGAAATTGGGCATTTGGGGGGAGAAATGGTAAACCATTCATCCAACGATAAACAAACTGTTGATTTAGTGGATATGAGAAGATTTTAAATTTTGACTTAATAGCCAGATAAAAAGGAGTCATCTGCATTTGATATATTTTAAATTTTAAAAAGTTTTGAAAATCAGGTGAGGACTTTAAAGCTTTTGGAACCCTTAAGAAGAAAAGCCCCTTTTTGTATAATCCCTTAACTAGTGGTGAACTCGTGCTATGCATGGGGTTTAGAAATATAGTTCAAAGAATGTGTACTTCCAAATTTTCTTCAAACCCTCTCCTCCCTTTGTGCATTAAGGCTGCGTTTGATTACGATGAAAGTGATAAAAAAATGTAAGAAAGAGAAAACTCAAAAACAAAAATTGCGTTTAAAATTATAGCTTGACATTAATAGAATTGGAGATGCTAGGTCCAACAACTGTTGCACTTAAATACCCTTAGCCCGGGAAAAGAAATAATCATGTTCTATTACTATTTTCGTTTTGGATTTGATTGACCATGTAAAAAAAGGAAAAACGTATCATTTACCTATCAAGTTAAACACTAAATTAATTATAACAAAAACAACCTGTAGTAGCTACCCATAATGCCAAAACTTTAAAAGTTGGGATAGGCTTCTTTCAGTAATGATGATTTTTTGGTTTAATCCTTTTTTATTAGTGTAACTTGTTTGAGTGTAATTTTTTTTCTCATAAAAAAAAGTGCCTAAAATCATCAACATTCATTCACTGCAATAATCAATTTTTATTTACTTGAAACTACTACTTAAAAAATAAAAATGAAATAAAATAAGACAAACAAAAAAATTGAAATGATTTCAAAGAAATTGAATGCAACCAAATAAAAAGAGAATAAATTTCAATTGAAGTTGCATTGAGAATAATGACAAAAAAAGTTCTCGCCTATTGATCACTGTTTTCAAACCCTAGATGACTACTTTATCCAAAATAATTGTTGTGGTAGAAATCTGAGGGCGAGTAACCAACAGTCTGAATTGCTCTTTAAGCTCGGTATTTGACCTCAGCAATGGCTTGGGCGACCTACACAGAAGAAAAAAAGTGACTGACCTGGGTGAAGCCACTCAAAATCCCTTCGGTTTGGAGATCAGATCAAGGCGAATAAGTTAAACAAATCCAAATACCATAGCCCTCAAAGTGAGAATGCAAAAGGTTTAGTCATACCTCTTTATCATGGGGGAACGGCCTTTTTATTGATAGAGAATGGACAGCCGTGCAAAGGGATCATGGCGAGATCCTCAGATAGATAAGTATAGAAGGAGATCTCATGGATACCAGAGATAAAATAGAGAGATGCCATTTGGAGAACACACCGCGAATATAGATATTGTGGTGGAGAAGAAATCTCATGGAGTTGGAGTCTTCAGGTAGGCGAGGTGATTAATCTCAACCGTTGGCGAGGTGGAGAACAAGTGGTGAGCTCACAGAGTTTTTGTGATGTGAACACTATTAGAGGCGAGGCGAGGCGATCCTCATGGTTAATGGAGAGACGAGGTCGCCCAAGACGCTTATATAGACTCAGTGGCGACCATAACAATTTAGTGAAGTGATCCCTTCAGGCGATGTGTCAATTTCAGATCATCAGTAGGTGGGGATTTTACCCCACATAAATACTGATAAAAAGATCTAAGTTGCTTGATTTACATGAAGCATTACAACAACTTACCTAGTCGTAAGATCTCGAAATTCTTTCTTATCCATCTTGTTAAAAGCTATTACAATTGCCTGCAAAAATTTGTGACATTCTAAAAGAACTTACGATAATTTTTCAAACACAATGGACATTACATTGTCGTGAATTCAAATTTCAAAAATTGAAAAGACTATAAATTTGATCTCTTCAAAACCTATAACATTAGCTAATATATTTCCTCAAAACTATTACCAACACTCTTACGGTCTTACACTCCCCTTATTAACAATTGCTGTTAGTGCTTCATAAGTCCAAAAAGAAATTAGTTAGTCAAATGAAAATAAAAATCAATATAGAAAATTGTGTAACGATAAAGAAATAATTGGGTCACTTAGTCAAAGATTCCTCCCAATTTGACTTTTTTAATCTAAAGACAAGTGAAGATACCTCTTAGCTCAATGACAACATATTTTTGTTAGACAAAACTACCATCTACAGAATTGTGAGCCTCACCTGCCTCATCATCACCACTGCCGTGGTAAACACCTACCGCCTCTGACTAGCCACAACCTCTAGAGATTCTTTGGCTAGCGACCGCTCCACCTAGCCATTGCCAGCTATAGTCGGCGATAGC
>BRYE01000010.1:10220573-10225573 GCA_030159115.1 Actinidia arguta var. hypoleuca | reverse complement strand
TGGGAGTTGGGTGTGCCAATACTGGGTGTTGAAAGGTATGCAAGTTTAGTGACAGGTGTAAGGGTCTGTTTGGCAAGGGGATAAGGAGGGGGGATAATTTTTCTCCCCGGATAACTTTTGCTATCCGGCGTTTGGATGATTTTTGGGGGGCGGATAACTTTTCCCCCAGGATAATTTTTCCCCCGATAGGTGGATAAATGTGGATAATTTTTGGGTGACTTTTACCCTAACTAAAAGTTATCCGGAGGGATAAGAGGGTGGGGGATAAGAAAAAAATATAAAGAGAAAAATAAAATGTATATTTTTATTTTTATATATATATAGAAATAAAATATATATTTTTAATATCTAGATATTTTATATTTTGTTTCTTTATATATATTTTATTCCTTATCCCACACCCTTATCCACCCATTCTAAAAAGTATCCAATCAAATTTAAAAATTATCCCCCTTCAAAAGTTATTCCCTCTAAAATTTATCCCCCTCAAAAAGTTATCCCCTAATACTATCTGCCAGCCAAACGACCCCTAAGGGTGGCAACGGTCGTGAGATTTTTTGGTTTGGTGACGGGGTGGGGACTAAAGTTAATTTTCTGACAGAGGGTTTTAATTTTTGGATTGGGTTTGGAGTTGGTTTTAATAGGTTGTGGCGGTTTGGTTGCTAGTGATGAGGGCGGCAAAGACCAAGTGCTTCCGTAGTGATCATGACGATTTTAGAGGATTCTAGTGGTGATGGAGGTGACAACAAAAGGAGTTCTGGCTGAGATGGCAACGACGGCCATGGTTGTCAGGTGATGATAATTAGGGGTGACGCATGTATGGCTTGGAAATGTGAAGAGACTCATATGCGTGTCGGGATGTGAAGGGGTGTTCGTAGTCTGCCCATCTATTGAATGTGAAGGCGCATTTATTATTAAAATGTTTATTGAAATTATCAAAACGATGTCATTGCGGATTTAAAAAAAAATAATTGGTTTTTAGTTTGTTTGTTTTTTAAAAAATTCAAAACGATGTCGTTTTGGTAAGTTCGATAAACATTTCAATAATAAATGCAATGAGTGTAGACTTACTATATTTTGGGTTTGCTTTGGGAATAGGAGTTTTGAATTCAAATTAAATATGGATTTTTGGGTGACTTTTGAGTGCCATTAGAGGAGATTTTTGGGGTTTTTTAGGTTTTAAACGATAGGGTTATGCTAGTTGTTATTTTACCAATTTTAGCACAGTGTGTTTTTATTTTCTCCTGTAAAGCTGAGGAGTAGGATGAGTTTTTGTCAATTGAAGCATTAGAATATTTTTTGTCTTTTCTGAAATTCTATCATGCATTTATATTTCTTACAATACCTTTGATTTCATTATCTTTTAATGACAATTTACTTTGCAGGACTAAATACAAGATATTACTTGGGTTTCTTGTTAATTGAATTAACAATTTATGAGTAATTAATAGTTGTTATAATATTAACGGGGTATTGTGGTTATTTTTCACAATTAGTTATAGTTGCCGAGTAATTTAAAAAATTATTGGGAAGATCTGTGTATTTATCAGAAACTACAGGGGATGTCTATGCAATTTTTTTAAAAGTTATTTTTTTGCTTCCGTTAACATTGTTAGGGGTTGTAATTTAATCTAAAACTACATGAAGGTTGTTTTTACGTTTACTAATAATAGAGAATTAAACTGCACATAAGGTAAACCACATGAGGTAAATTGAATTTTGACCTTATTTAAATATAAAACCTTAATGTTTATTGCGAGATTTAATTGAATATTTTGAAACAGTCAATAAGAAAATAATAGAGTTGGAGTTGCAATAGGATTTCAGTGTTATATACGGTTGCATGGGATTATGTTAAAATTCAAAATGATAACAATCAAATATTTGTTCGTTAAAAGTTCGTTAGAAGTCTAATCGCTTGAATCTAGAGTGAGTTATCTAATAGATTTGAAGTTCTAAAATAGATAATCTCATATTATTTTTGCATATAATTAGTATTAAAATCATTAAAGAGAATGGTCAACCAATAAGAATATTAACACTTTTCCTTGTGTTAACCCTTCTCAACAAAAAAACACCTCGCAATACAAGATGGGCTTGCAAAAAGAACCTGCAAGGCTTAGCCAAACCCATGTCCAAAATTCTTTCTACTTGCTTATGTGAGAAAAGGCCATGAGGCCCCTTGGGTTAATAAGGTCCCCTTACATTGGATCAACATATTAATGCAGCACAACTCTCTCTCTCCCAATTTTAGTATTATTATGTTATTCTTATTCTTTCTTATTTTATTTTTTGGTAGCAAAAAAATAGGGTGATGTGAAGAAGAGAGTGATCAGTGATGGAAGAAAAATGCTCGAAACTGAAGTAAGAAGACTAGAAATAGCTGAAAAAGAGAAGGAAATTATTAAACTTCTTTGGAATAAGACAAGCAATATGAGATTACTTTCAATTCCAAAAAATGGTGATTATGCATGGAGTGAAATTAATCAACTTAATTTTTACACCATGCATAAATGGGTGGCTGACTTAAAGAAAAGATTCATAAAACTTGGATGTGTTTGTGTCTTAGGACTTTGTCTCAATCTACATTTGTATTAATTAAGTAATTACATCTACATCCTCAAATGACTCTCTCCATTTAGTTCTACTCTTCCCATATAGTACCTGAATCTCTCTTGTCAACCATAATGTGGGTCCAAACATTAACTCCAAAACTTCATGCATCTCACTTTTCAAGGGATTCTTTCAAACCTGGAAGTCATGTAAGCATGTTCTACACCATGAATATATGACACTCATTTTAGGGCTAATGTTTGAATACATCTGGATTTTGAAAGAAAGAATTTTATAATATTATTCAATATTGATAATAGGGTAAATTCTACTTCATTAATTGAAAGTATACTTCACTATTACAATAATATGCTTAAATATACCCGAGATCTTTACTTTTGATCACAGTTCTAAAATCGTGATCTATCCAAGTGTGATTGTTTCTCCATTTTAAATCTCGTTTTTCACTATCGAAAGAAAACTTTTTCAATCACGGTTTATTCTATTTTTTTTTATCACTTTTTTATGAATTCTGTGATCTTTTAAATTTTTATCGTGTGATATATAGATAACAATTATTGTAGTAGTGGTACTTTATATAGAAACTTCAACATTAATTTTGAAAGTTTTATCATGACTAATTTAAAATAAATAATTTTGACTTGTGATTTGAACTTCAAGCTAAGGGTTGTAGTTATACAAAAATACTAATAAAATATCTTTCTACTTATCGTAGATCTTCACAAGACACTTACAAGTAAACTTCTTTTGTTTTTTCATTGAAGTAGAATAATATTACATCCCTTTAGTTCAAATCTACATATGTTCAAGCAGAGCTTAAAGATCTTACATAATAATGTCTTAGAAAAACCTTGATTCGTATGAGATGGATCCATACCATTGAACGAAAAGTTATTTATTTAACTCAAAAAGAAGCTTAATTAAAACAAACACTAAAATTAAGCTTCTTTTGAGTTGTTCTCATTGGAAGTAAAGTTATTTACAATTAAGATCATCACATGGGAAAAGAAGAGGTCACTTACCACACAATCCGGCCGGGGGATTATTAATTATCCATAACCCTAAACTAATCACATGCAAAGATGATAATGTTTTTTGAATTCCCAATGTAATTATTTTATTTTTATGGTTCATATGTTCTCGAGGCGATCATCACATTTCCCTCCAAATTATTTTTAGTTGCCCGGGGAAGAAGCTGGTTTAGCTGCTATATTATGTAGATCATCGATTAGTGGTATCGAATACTTCATAAAATACTACATAAATATTTATTCTCTGTACTTATATATGTGTTAGTTGCATACTATCATTTAGATGCGGGCCTACACCTCATACCTTTAATTTATTCGATCTATGCTGATAAATATACATTAGAATTTAACTTTAATAGCCATGCTTAGAGGACAGGTAGGAAGAGATTGTTGAATCAAGCCTCGATTTCGATGATAACAAAACCATTTATGTGTATTTAACTTGTTTACTGAGTATGCAGCGATTCTCAATTCATCTGATCAATGGAAGTTCCTTAAACACTTTTCAAAAGAAAGTGTCGACACCTGATTATAATGTGTCGACACCATGAGTTCAGAAATCAATATGATCAAATCCGTTGAAGACCAAGAGAACTCATTAATCTGGATTTGATAAAAGTAAAAACAGATTATCTAAATCCAAGGAATGAATTCACAAAGAGATTAAACCAACTCAACGCTTGGATTATCAAAGAATCGATAGAAAGTATTCTGCATGTAAGTGTCGACACCAGTAGTACAAGTGTCGACACCAAAAGTCAGTAGCCAAAAACAGGAATCTGAAGGAAAAAGTATCGACACCATGTATCGACACCAAATGTCAGTAGACTTTCTGGAGATAAAATGTCGACACTATGTATCGACACCAAATGTCAGTAGGGGCTGATGAAGACTTTTAAATACGAAGTGTCGACACCTTACTCAACACCAAATGTCAGAGGACTTTCTGGAGATAAAGAGTCGACACCATGTATCGACACCAAACATCAGTAGCTGCAAATTGAAGATTTTTGAAGACAAAGTGTCGATACCTGAATCGACACCAAATGTCAGTGGACCTTCTGAAGACATAGTGTCGACACCATGATCGACACCAAACGTTAGTGTTCAAATTTCAGAAGTTCTTGAAGAAACGTGTCGACACCAAGATCAGCACCAAATAACAGTAAGTAAACTGAAGCAATAAGTGTCGACACCTGTATCAGCACCAAAAGTCAGTAACCAAAAATAGATTTTCTGACGAGAAGTGCCAACACCAAGATCACCACCTGGAGACGGTTTTTAGGCAAGAACAGAAGAGTTAAAGTGTCGACACCATGAAATAATGTGTCGACACATGGGAAGTGTCGACACCCAACGGGAAGATTTTCAAACGCAGAAATGTCTGATACAGCA